>OY723395.1:15787554-16057554 GCA_963210295.1 Ophion ellenae
GATACGGATTTTACGGTAATCAATTTCGTAAATTCGTCTCTGTATTATCGAGTGTATTTAGCGAATTAATTCGATTCAATTGCGAATGCATTCATTATTTTATGTATGGATATAAATTTCAAAAGATATAATATATAAATGAAAAAAAATATACGTGGAAAACATTTATATACAGATATACGGGCATGTTTAAAATAATACTGCAACACAAATTTTTATTTGCAAGTAATTTTTAATCGAACAAAGTTTCCAATTAGTTATGAATTAACCTACACTTTTATTTGGTACAGAAGATGAAATGAACAATATAAAAAATTAATATTTGCAACGCAAACATTTTTTTTATGATAAAAGTGTTTAACTTTAGTAACACGATAATTTTTTTTTTCTCGAAATATTGAACAATACGGTTCTGCGGTGTTGCCATATGTCTTCTTATTATAGGGGAAGAATGTTTTTTACGGAGAATTATTCTGTCTATACTGAACGTTTTTAGCAAAACTGAAATGTAAAGGCAATCCAAACGTTTGTCACTCTTTCCCTAACTACTTTGCTATGTAAACATAATTTTTTTCCAAAATTTATAAACACAGTAGAATGGTACGATGAATTTCGACCTTACTTTCGGTCAATGCAGACCCTGCAGTGCTAAAAGTTGCAATTTTAAAACCCATTATCTCCCAATCTAAATAATCGCCTGTTCTGGAATTTCACTCAAACATGCATAATGATATAAACAATGTCTGGTTAAAATTTGAATAAAATCTGTAGAAATCAAGAGCGCGCCCTTAAGCTACACTATGCCGCATTTGCCGAGGGTACGGGCAAACTGTGGAAAACCCGTGGCGGTATAGACGGCCCCGTATTCTTCTGATTCTCTGGTGCACAGAAGGCATCAGAATGATGGACCTTTCGCTGACTAGTTGATGCGCCAGTCGGCGCACGGCTAAGCGGTCACCGCTCCGAGTATTGGCCATGCATAGCATTGCTTAAGGCGTTACCCCCACTTGTAGCGCAAAAAAGGCCCTTTTCATGAATTTTTTAAAAGAAAACTACAAAACTTTTTTAATCGATCAATATACCATCTTAAAGAACACATCTTGAAGAACTTTCAGTAATTTTTTTATTGAAAAATATTACATTGTTTAGTGGCAAATGGCCGTCAATGAAATAATGTTTTTATATACACGGTTTGCGGTGACGAACATTGCGGCGAAGTGGATCATCTGAAGAAAAAAATGCGGATGGATTTAGTCAAATATAAGTATGAACTAGTCTTTAATCGAAGGATTTTAAAAAATATTCATTTTTCACAAAATGGCGGACAGTCAAAGTTAATGGTTCGATTTTAACGAAAAAAAACGGCCGTTTTTTGGCTATAAAACGGCCATTTTTTTCGAAAAAAAAAATCGAACGATTAAAGACTACATTTTTATGTATTTAATAGGCCTGCAAAATTTCAAGAAGATCGGTTCATTAGTGTTCGAGTAATCTTGGTCACCGACTTCAGAAATGCCATTTTGAGAAAAACGCGTTTAAAGTTTCTCTTTCAACGGTCTTTCAACGCGGATTCTTCTCTTTCAACGCTCATATCTCAGTCAATTTTGTTCGGATCGACTTGAAATTTTCATGACATATTCTCAGATACTTATACTTCAAAAAAATGCAACAAAAAAAATCGATTTTTTCAAAATCGCAAGTGGGGGTAACCCCTTAACTCGGTGAACCACCAGAGCCGAACCCCGACCGCCCATCTACCAGTGCCAGTCTGATCTACAAGTTATACAAGTATATATATATATATATATATATATATATATATAATTTGATCTATCCAGTTCAATATGTATATTCGTATATATTTTTTAAATTTATATATATATATATATATATATATATATATATATAGTTATAGAAACTTTTACTTCTTTGTGCCGATGATATAATTTCAAACTGTCCCTTTCCCGCACAAATCCAACATACTCCAAACGAGTATTCGAAATGTGTGTGTATATATATATATATATATATATATATATATATATATATAATATACGGATATATCGTGCGTATATTTGTCTAAATACAGCTCGGAACATGCGACGACGAAGCGGCGTTAATTGCGATTCGCTCGTTGAATACCAAACGATCCGTCGTTGGAACTCGATTTAATTAATTCGATTACGCAAGTCCGGTGTACCGTCGTATATTCGAGTCCACATACACACACGCATAAATATATATATTCAAGTTATTTTATGACAAATATACGTACGGACACCCAGGGAATCCGAATGGAAAGGATCGAACCATGAGCGCGGATGGGGCGAGGGGGGAGGGTTGTAAATACAGTTGAGAGGCGAAAAATTGGTAACCGCTTATTTGCTTCGTGTACGGGTACGTGTCTCGTACGATTCTCGTACGCGACGCGTAAATGTGTGGCCGCTTGTACATGTGATCTGAGAGAAAGATCACAGGCGCCGCCGCGCAAACTCCACTAATGGACATCGGTAGAACGCGCTCGCGCGCGAGTCCTCCTCGAGAGGACGACAAGACACACGTTGAAAAGGCGAAAAGGGATGTGTGTCTAACCTCTCCCGCGGCTTCTTCTCTTTCTCACACTCTCTTCAGGAGAGCACGAGAAAAAAAAAAGAGTCAAGGGAAGAAGAAATCGTCGTTGCACTTCCATTCGCTGTTTGTCGTTTGGATGTTTTAGGATCCGTCTGTTTAACGAACTTACTTACTGCCTCTGTGTGTGTATGGCGAGAGCGACAGAGAGGGAGAGAGAGAGAGAGAGAGAGAGAGAGAGAGAGAGAGAGAGAGAGAGAGAGTGAGAGAGAGAGCAGAGTTGATTGTTTCATAATACTTATTATACTCTATAGTGAAATTTCGAGGGAAAATAGAAATGTACCGATGAAATGAGAAAAAATATTAACGGGATTCAAAGAAAAGAAGTTTCCATGTAAAACAAAAAATAAACAGATATTTAAGCAATAAGGATTCGATATTGAAGAAAAATAAACAATACACGATGCGATGAGATAGAATATAAAAAATAAATATATATAATTTATAAATTATTTTTCAATTTTAAAATTGAAATGAAATAAAAAAATGTAATAAAATTTAAACATTTTAAAATTTTATAATAATATTTTATATAAATAAAAAAAATTATAATTAATTTACAGTTATAAATTATTATAAATAATAAAATATTTTTTAAAAAACTTCAAACAAAATAAAATATGAAACCGAAACAGAACAGCAAATTGAAACACAAAGTGAAACTGCATATATACAAAAGTGAAATTATAAACCTTGGATCAACTTTGTAAGCTCAAAAAAATACGACGAGAGATAATAATGTTAATAAAAAGTCAAATACGTTTAAATTTATAAGATTAGGAGATGAACGTGAAAATCACCTCTTATAATTCGATGTCAAATGAGGAATAGAAAAAAGAGGAAAAGGAGAGAGAGAGAGAGAGAGAGAGAGAGAGAGAGAGAGAGAGAGAGAGAGAGAGAGAGAGAGAGAGAGAGAGAGAGCGAGAGAGAGAGAGAGAGAGAGAGAAAGAGAGAGAGGCAGCATCGAAGGCCATCTCTTCCTCACATCCTCCTCCGCGATCATCAAAATGAACTTCTGAAAAAAAATTCTTATGCGCTCGTTAGTTTTCGAAGAAAAAAGTCGTCGTTCTTTTTATCGGTTTTGAAACACAGCTCGTGTTGAAAAACCGCTGAGATAACGCCTCGATCATTTTTCCGTTTTCGGCAACCATTTTTGACGCTCTCCATAAAATTGGGTAGCGTCAAAGGACGCTTTTTACCTCGGTTTTCAAGAGCCCTCTCAAAAGGCTGGCGCGCTTATTCGTGAAACACGAGAGCAATTATGGATAGTATCGGGGCTTGGGAATACTGCCGTGATAATGGGCTAGCCAGGCAACGTGTGGGATTTTTATTTGATTTTTTATTATGTCGTTTACTTGTTTTGAACTAGTGTGAGATTTTAAAAAACGCAGGCTTCGTAAATTAAATGTTGGCAAGAATGTTGGAATGTTGGAAAGCATATTTATGAGAAAAAAGAATTCTCAAAAAAATGTATGAAAAAAAAAACAAAATTATCGGAAAAATAAATGAAGGAATATCAGTTAGAAAAAATATTATCGGGAAAATAAATAGCGAAATAACGGTTAGAAAAAAATGCTTAAAAAAATATATGAAAAACTATCGATTAAAATAAATATTCGCCAAAAAATGCATGATACAAGATGGATTGGAAAAAATTTCTCAAAAACATTTATGAAGAAATATCGACTAAAAGAAACATTCTCGAAAAATAATCTACTGGAAAAAATTCTGAAAATATTGCAAAGAAATATTTGTGAATAAATATTGCCTTTTCGTTTTTATAATTGTATTTTTTTTAAGTTCAAGTTTCCCCGCATCGGCGAGCTTACGCGAGCGTATACTCATGGCATATAAGCGCAACGATGATACGGTTTACGACGAGAAAAACTTGGCGATTGCTCGCACCGGGAGCGCGATCGTGGATAATTTTCATTCTTCGAATTATATATTATATAATCGTTTTATCTGATCGCGCGCGCCGGCACTTCTGTTGATCGCACCTCCACACACACACGCACGCACGCGCACGCACACACATATACACACACACACATGCCCCCTTGAATTATTTTTCTATCCGCGTCATCCTCGTAATTATTCCGTATTTAACGAAGGTGCTCTGGAGCACTTACAAAGATGGCACGCGTGTGCCCGCATTGCTTCAATTACAGGGCTTTATTTTTTTTTTGCGTCATTGAAAAGGCAATAAGACACAACTGTCATTTGCCATGTGCATTCATTTGTCTCTAGGCACTTCGTATCCTCGTGTTTTACTATTTATATATCATTGGGATTCAATCAATCGTCGATCAATTGCGATCGATGCCGCCACGGACGTGTGGGCGATTAAATTCGCCGCACGTCCTCTCGTGCGATTTTTTGCCGCTAATATTTATATACAAAATACGTATATGTGTGTGCGTGGGTCTGTATAAATATTTATGTGTATTATTCTATACGTAGAAAATGTGCGATCATAAAATTACAAATTATGGAAGGCAATTTTAATTTTAATATTACACCGGAATTTCACTGAAATTTGGAGTGCACCGAGAACAACATTTCTTTACAATAAATGCCTTCATTATAAATATCAATTTTATATATATATATATATATATATATATATATATATATATATACATGTGTGTGTGTGTGTGTGTGTGTGTGTGTGTGTGAGTGTGTGTGTGTGCATATATACATATATCAATTTAATAATTATTAATATTTTCATCTATTTTTTCTATTCACTTTATAATCGTATAGCAAATATAAAAATCAAGCAATTTAAAAAACCGACACCGGTGGATCAAGGTTCGGTTTCGGCAGTACATCGAATTGAGCAGTGCTACACATAGCCAATACTCGGAGCGGTGACCGCTTAGATTGGGTGTAGATTAGGGTGGCACAAATTTGGGCTCTATTTTTTTCCTTTTCCTCACCAGCCAATTACCTCCTTCAAAGGTAGAAATAATTGTCGCGAAAGCTGCGAGCGGTCAACAAATATTCAGAGGTCGCTCAAGCCTCCCAAAAATGCAGACTTTCATTAAAAAATCGTCTTTTTTTTCGTCCACTTCTCACCCATGAACTTCACGCTTTATGATTTTTAAATTAACCTCGCGAAAACTCTAGCCGGCCAATGAATATTTAGGGGTCGCTCAAAAGCTTCGGAGATTCCAGTTTTCGCCAATTTTTTAAACTTTAACTTTTAAACTTTACAACTTAAAACTTTAACTTAAAACTTTAAAACTTTTTTCACTAATAAATTTGACGTTCTGTAAAATGTTCAAAACAATTAATCCTTTTTTCGCATCGTAATGCGTCCCCCAGTTGATCTCGTTAGTCAAACTGCGGACCAATCGTAGCTGTGCTCTGTGACGAGCGACGCCATAATACAATAATACATAATAATACGTAATAACACATATCGTCTAATTGGTGTTTGTTACAAGTTATTATAATAAATTATTCAGAAAATGTAAGACTACGCTGTTTATTTTGTTTTTATGCTGCAAGGAATTATAGTGCATGTGAAATTCATTTTTTGGCGGAAATTGCAAATTTCGAAAACCTTGAGCGACCACTAAATATCCGTTGTCCGGCTAGAGCTTTCGCGATGTTAATAAAAAAATTATAAAGCGTGAAATTGATGGGTGAGAAGTGGACGAAAAAAATCGATTTATAATGGCAATTTGTATTTTTGGGGGCTTGAGTGACTACTGCAATTTTTTTCACCGCTTGTAAAAAAACCCGCCAGGGTGTACGTTGGGAATCAGGGAACTAACTATAAATATTAATATACGACAATTTTGAATACAAAAATTATGGATATGAACATTTAAAAAATCGTAATTATTATTCAAACACACATATTTTTTCATAATAAAAAAAGCGAAAAATTGCATAAAAAAGAATTGTAAAATCGGGGGTGAAGGGCGATAGCTCGTTACATCAGTATTTTCAGGACTGATATATTCCCTGATAAATATATACGTGCGCACAAATTATTCGGATGCAGCGAGGCTCTCCATGAGGCAAAGATCATCACGTTGCAGTTAATTGCGTCTACCCGGTCTCCCAGGGGTTAACGGGCGTATGTAGAGATGAACGATGATTCGTCAGTCGCGAGCGACTTCGCGAGACAGATTGTGACAGAACGCTTCGAACTTTGGGGTTATCGCGTTCGGGAGTTTATATATTATATATATGTATATTCTCTGTAGTCATAATGAAGCGGCACCGCGTCGGGAAACGATATCTCCCGACTCTTGGAGCAAGAGAGAGAGAGAGAGAGAGAGAGAGAGAGCGACCGAGAGAGTGATAAAGACGACGGACTCCGGGAAAATAGCATCGTCTCTATACTTTCACTATCTGTAATTCGTGTCGTAAATTAAAAGAACCGTTTTTTTCGGGCCAATTTCTGTCATCGCGCAACGTCTCACAAACTTTTCCCCCTTTTTTCTTGCCTTATCTTAAAGTGTATTTTTCGTTCGTTTCGATTGGTTTCTGCTCCACTAATTTTTGCCTCTCCCAATTTTCCCTAAAACAAGTCCCCAAAATTGGAAATAATATTATTGTTATTCCCTGTAGTCCAGTAAAAGAGACGAAACCCCCAGCACTTTTTAGTGTAGAATATGAATTTTTGACTGGAGGCAGATGGTGCATATTGAAAGTAACCTCGATAAAATGTTGCCCCCCAACTCGCCCCAATCCTAAGAAATAGGAGTTGAAAGCGTAAAAATCGCCGTATCTCGATAATTAATATCCCCATCAAAAAAGGTTTCAAACAAAAGTTGTTTGGAATAATGAAGTTCGTATAAAGTTATCCGACGTCCAACCCCTTAGCTTTGAAAATAGCGGCACAAAAAAGGTTCGAAAATCAGCGGTGCTCTCGCGTTTTTGTGCCGCTATGTTCGAAGATAGGGGATTGGACGTTAGACAACTTTATACGTATTTTATTATTCCAAACAACTTTTGTTTGACATATTTTTTTATAGGGCCATTAATTATCGAGGTACGGCGATTTTTAAGTTTTCAACCCCTATTTCTTAGGGTTGGGGCGAGTTGAGGGGCAACATTTTATTGGGGTTACTTTCAGTATGCAACCATCTACTTTCAGTAAAAAAATTCATATTCTACGCTAAAAATTGCTGGGTTTTCGTCTCTTCTACTGGACTACAGTGTCTCGTTGCGATCAACTTCCTTTTTTTCACGTCTCGAGCGACGGAGCTTGCCAATTTGCCGTGAACAAACGTGAGCGGACTTCGGAAACCGTCGAAAAAAAAACAGAATTTTCCTTCTTCCGCGTCCGACGAATTTTCCGTCGGAGATTACACGCGCGGTGCCAAAGAACGTCGGGGGGTGGGGTGCTTTATACGTGGTCGAGGATCCGGGGATGCTACTCTTATTTCGCCCCTCTTCGCTTCTTCGTCTTTTTTCGCGTCCTTTCTTTTTTACGTTTGACCCGCGGTCGCGAAATTACGGGGTCGAGACGCTCCGAGCGTAAGATCGACGGGTGTCGGGCGTCCCGACGTCGCGTTCCGAATACGAGTGGAAGACTCGATGATGCCGTATAAAAAGGAGAGAGAAAAGTAAAAAAGGAGAACTGTCGACTTGATCGCTTTCAATCAACGAGGCCATTGTCGGGCACACGAGATAATCGATAATTCGTTGCCGGGTGGATAGAGAGTGAGAGAGAGAGTGGGGGGGGTTAAAAAAACGTTATGGAATTTTGTGGAAAACCGCTGTTCCATTATTTACAAGCCCTTCTTCCTCTCTCTCTCTCTCTCTCTCTCTCTCTCTCTCTCTCTCTCTCTCTCTCTCTCTCTCTCTCTCGCTCTCTCTCGATCGATCTTTCTGAATACTTCATTTTTATTTTTGGCGTTTATTTTATATAAACATTTTGTATTAAATTTTTCGCTCCTTAGTAATATATATATCATACCATTGTAACGCATTGTATTATTAGATTTTTATGCTTAAGGAATTTTTATGTAGCATATAAATAAATAAATAAATAAATATTCAACAGAAAATGCCGGCGCGAAAAATTCAATTCGACATGTTTATACAGTCGAACCTCGATATAACGAATCTCTACAGAAGTTCATTATATCGAAATCATGTTCTTTAAAATGTCACTTAAAAAATATACTTAAGTACTATAAATATAGGGATATTTTTTTAATAACGAACGGTGTAAATTAGAATCATTTTTACAAGCATTTGGCAATTAGTGCATGATGTATATTATTATGTTTTTATATCAAGGTTTTGGGTGGCTATCAGAAGGGAATGGACAAACCTTCGTTATATCGAGGATCGACTGTATAAAATAAACACACACACACACACGCACACACACACACACACACACACACACACACACACACACACACACGCACGCACGCACGCACGCACGCACGCACGCACGCACACACACACACACACACACACACACACACACACACACACACACACACACACACACACACACACACACACACACACACACACACATATATATATATATATATATATATATATATATATAATTGGTAAATTTTTGTGGAATAGAAAAAATTAATAATTTGAGGCATCAGAAAGAGCGAGATCGACGAGTTTATATGTATATCTCTCCCTAAATTATTAATTCTTTTCATTCCATGAAACTATTTACGAAATCGACCCATTATCAAAATACGAATGTAAAATTCGTAATTTATTTACATCACAATTTTTAGGGCTGTATTAAAACGAGACGCAAGCACCAACGGCGTGTCTACGAATTTCCGCGTTTCTGCCTTCATCTTATTTCCCGCAGTTTAATATCGCTTTTGCGGTAAAACGAGCCACGTTTCCGCCACTCGTCGAAATTAGTTACTCTCTGCCGCGCATCAATTTCACACTCTCGAATATCTTTTCCGTCGCAAGCTTGTGTATCATTTTTTCCCGCCCCAAGATATCCGGGAATATGTGTATGTGTATATTCTTATGCAAAATACGAGGGCGCAATGTGCCTCAAAAAGTTTCCCTTGAAGAAAAGTAAGCGAGGGCGATCGCAGAGAGAGAGAGAGAGAGAGAGAGAGAGAGAGCCTTTGTGCCGTGGCAGAGAGTCGCGCTGTAAGCAGGCTGATTTCCGTTTAACGTTTCCTTTTTACCGCGAGGGTTGCTGCCTCCTTTTGCGGACGGAAAAAATCGAGAAAAGCGCTCAGGACGTTTTTCCTTTGCTTTTTGCTTCATTTTTTCCTCTCTCTCTCTCTCTCTCTCTCTCTCTCTCTCTCTCTCTCTCTCTCTCTCTCTCTGCCTTTCCCTCTTTCTTGCTTTTCAGAGTGTCGATATAAACCTTCCGGTAAACAAAATTCGTTCTTTTGCAAGGAGAAAAAAAACAGCGAGAACGAAAAAGAAACGAGCCGTGAACTCCGATGACTTTCGCTTGGGTGATAAAATCACCCCTTGGGTGATAAAAATTTCAGTCGATTATATACGGTGTGGCTGAACTTTACGGGCTAAGAGTGTGCATCGAAAATATAAAAATGGCCAAAATGGTAACGATACTCTCGTTGCCTAGTGAGGCTACAATCCGTCCGCCTGATTTTAATTGGGTTTGTTTGGGTTTGGACGACCAGAACTCGAACCCCCACCTGCTTCATAGTCCATTCGTCCCTAATTTTCCGAAACGTTGATGGCATTTTTTTTCTCCCCAAACCCCGAACGAAGGTTTTTTTGGGGATGCGAATGGATACTCCACCGCCTGCGGCGTCGCTGGAGTATCGTGTCGGACCAGGGAAGAAATATTCAAGACAGAGAGAGAGAGAGAGAGAGAAGGAGGGAGACTATTTGATTGACTGATATAATTTATTATACCCCAGTTAAACTTTCGGGCAAATATAGATACACCAATAACGCTGCAAATGAAAATACCAAAAATACCAAAAAACAGCAGTATCACAAACGCAAAACAATAAAACGGAAAATAGCGGTGCTCCTAACGCTAAATTATGGAATAACCAAAGATAACAGAAAATGAGTGTCGAAAACCATCAAACCGAAAATAATAACAATAATAAAAGGTAATAATAACAGAGTGACAAGCGCAAAACGATAAAACAAAATAGCAGTGTCGCAAAAGCATAAAATAGAAAATAATACGAAATAATAAAAATAATAATATCAGAGTGGCAAGCGTAAATAATACAACAAAATTGCGCTGTCGAAAACACAAAGTAATCAAAATTAAAGAGAAATACCCAAACATCACAGGAAATAAACAGTATCGCAAACCCAAAATACAATAAATAACGATGGTCTGAATTAGTATCCATAATGCAATCCAAAATCGAGAGAAAAACAAATCAAGGTGAAAATCAGTGAAAATTTAATGAAAAAGAAAAAAAAATAATGAAAGAGAGAGAGAGAGAGAGAGAGAGAGGGAGGGAGGTTAATTGGTTGGTTGGTATTATTTATTATACCCCAGTTAAAATTTCGGGCAAATATAGATACATATACTAATTTTTTGGTTTGGCAGTTTTATATAAATTGTTATAGTATGTAATAGAGTTTCCGTAAGGTAACGTAGGTATCTGTGCAATCGTTCTTCCATAGCCGTGATAAAAGCAAATATCAGCATCACCAATCTCAAAATTTTGTATAGATTGCCCACAAGTGCCATCGTTTGCACAATCGTGATTATTTGGGTCAGTCTTCTTATAAAACCATATCTATATTTGCCCGAAAGTTTAACTGGGGTACACTAAATAATACCAATCAACCAATTAATCTCCCCCCCTCTCTCTCTCTCTCTCTCTTTCATTATTTTTTTTCTTTTTTTCATTAACTTTATTTCCATTTTCATTAAATTTTCACTGATTTCCACCTTGATTTGTTTTTCATTCGACAACGCTGCAAATGAAAATACCAAAAATGGCAAAAACGGCAGTATCTCAAACGCAAAACAATAAAACAGAAAATAGCGGTGTCCTTAACGGAAAATTATCGAATAACCAAGGATAACAGAAAATAAACAGTATAGCAAACCCAAAATACAATAAATAACGCTAGTCTGAGTTAGTATCGATAATGCAATCTAAAATCGAATGCAAAACAAATGAAGGTGAAAATCAGTGAAATTTAATGAAAATAGAAATAAATTTAATGAAAAAGAAAAAAAATTATAGAGAGAGAGAGAGAGGGAGAGAGTGGTGGAGGGTGCTGAGGGTGCAAACGTGGCGCTCGTCTCCTCCTGCTACCCCCTCATCAACTCTCGACGCCGATGGGTGTTGGAGACGTGGTGGCGGCCGGACATCCACCCCTTTTTCGGCCTCGGTCGATACCCGAGACGCTTTTCTCGCACGCGCGTGCTGCCTTTGCCACTTCTACCGAACCACGCAGGAGTTTCTCGAGGGCGCACGCAGCCTTTGGAGTACCTTCGCCTCGCCTTTCCCTGTGTATACATATACATATTTACAGGGAGGGATGAGACGTCCAGAGGGAGGGTTCGCCGCTATGTTTGCAAGAGAAGGGGCATTCGTTTCGAGTTTCTCGTCTGAGACGTTGTCCGTAATGGGGGCGCCACCAACGGCGTCTCTCCCTGAACAACCCTGTCTCTGAATCATCCACCATCGTCCTCATACTCACTGCAAGCTCGTCAGTTTTCCAATATATATAATTATATATATATATATATATATATATATATATATATATATATATATATATATATATATATATATATATATATATATACACATATATATAGATATACACATATATATAGGAAGAGAATATTCTGAACTCGTTACATCTGAAATGTTGAGCATGGGGACTACTATGGAGACGCTCATTGTTCAGTGTCTTCAAAATCATAATTTCCGACATATATGTATACGTATATAATTTTTTTTCCACCTAGCCCGGAACGCAAGCGCGTACACATAAAACGCGGTCTAGTCTTTTGCTTGCCGGGGCGAAGAGACACCGTGATTAATGTGTACCTACTCTCACCGAGGATAACACTCCGGAGTGCACGTTTTTTTTAGCCACATATACTCACGGACAAACGAGCAATCCCGTCTCTTCTTTTTTCCCTTAAACGTTCAATGGCGCGGGGCTAACTCTTCTTAAGGGGCTATACCAGTGTGAACGCTGAAAATTTGGGTGATTTTCGGGAATTGTTTGGAATAAAAGTACTCAATTAAATGTTTCGGAAAATTAAGAATATATTTGGTTATATTTGACCTATATTACATAATTTTTTCATAGAAAAATATTGAGAATAAAATATTGAAAAAGAAAAAAATATCTTTAAACTGGAAGGTATTTCCTGTACAATGACGTAGGATTTTCGAGAAATATTAAAATCTAACAAAATGGCGTAGTTACGAAAAAAAGTCTGTATTCTTGCCTATAAAATGGTCGTTTTTTCCTTGCCAAATCGTCAATTTTCATCCGATTAAAAATATCCTACGTCAGTAAATATATTCAAGAGTACTCAGTTCAAATTTCAAGTCAATCGGATAATTGCTCTTTGAATTACAATGTCAGCAAATTTGAAAAATCTCATTTCGAGAGAAACGCGTTTAAAGATTTAACTATCGATTTTGGCAAGATAAAATCATATCGATATAAATGATAATGATACTCTTGAAAGTATAAACTGTCGAAAAAGGCAAAAAATATCGATTTTTTGAGTGTCACACTGGTATAGCCCCTTATCTCCTAGGAAACTTTGTATATATATAATTTATATTCAGGGTAGCCCGAAAAGTGACATCCAAGAGGAAAATATAGATGCCTTGTATCGATACCTATCCGAATCACCTTCATGCATGCTTTATAATCTTTTTTACTTTTCGAAAGAAAACAAACTTTTTTTTCTCCTTTATGGGTATGTGCTTTCCTCGCGATATTTTTACTTTTGTTATCGCTATGACGTGCAGTGCCGAGCAATGAATAAATGCACTCATACATAAATACGTAAATAAACCAACGGAACACCAACGTATGTGCTTTAAATTTGTATCAAAAGTAAAAAAAATAAGTCTGCGATGATCAGTCTCTACAGTTCAAATGATACAAAAAAATACTTCTACTAGTCTGAATCACTCCGAGTTGCTTTTAAAAGCCTCCAAGAGGACATACTCGAAAGAGACAAATTAATAAAAACCTATGCCAGAAGAAAATTCGATAAAAATCAAAAAATGCTTTTTCTCTCGAAAAATAAAAAAACATCGTAGAACTGACATTGGGGAGGTGATGTGGGTAGGTATATGCGGCATATAGATTTTCATTTTGGACGTCATTTTTCGGGCCACCCTGTATATTTATATATGACGGAAAGAAAACTACCCCTGGAAAAGCTGAAGGGCTTATCTCTTTTTCTCTCTCTGTACACGGAGAAAAATACGGCCTAAATTCTAACACTGGTTGCCAGAATTCTAATATTGAGTGCTAGAAAAGCATAGCAGTTTACTGCCAGTTCGGAATTCTAAGACTTGTTATAGAAGTGTGAAAATAATTCTCACACCGTATAATAAAAATGATGCGTGCATTTTACATTTGAAACTATTCTCGCATAGGCGCGAGTCCTATATGCTATATTTTCATATGGATTTTACTATACGTATAGGATGCATCTTCGTGTATGTATAGATTTCACTATACGCACAGCATAAATCTTCGGCGTATAGCGAAAAATATCACGAAGTTATTAGTAAAATGTGACTCTTTATACTGTATTTTTTTTAACATACTGGAAACTAATTGTTCCAATCACGTGGGCAAAATATTTTATGAATACTGCAAAAAATTACAATATTCCGAATAAAATGTATTATTTGTATCAGTTTACGTGCCATATTGTAGGTTAAAATTTAAATTTCTTCATTATTACTATACCATAATTACAATGTTCATCTTCCATTCGATACTTTTTGATATTTAATGATATTTTCTTTAGAAGCATAGTATTAATTCTAAACTTCGAAGCCCCTGTTTCCTCCGTGTACAAATATATGAATGCATTTCTTTATCTTTCTGTATATATTAATATACAATCCTAAACAACAATAATTTACAGATTTAACTCAATCGAAAAAAATGCATAATTCAATAAATAATCATATCTATATATATATCCGCGTCAATGTGTAAACTTTTTGTCAAAATCGCTAAGAAAAATAAGAAATTTAGCCTACAACCATTTCCGTCCTACGGCGATTCCAAATATTTTTTACCCATACGCATTGGTACATTATTAAATTATGCAACATTTCGGTAATTGAATCACGCGCGGAATGTACGACTGTATCCACAAACAAACTTTTGTAATTCCCATTTCTTTTTTACATATTATATATATATATATATATATATATATATATATATATATATATATATATATATATATATATATATATATATATATATATATATATATATATATATTTGTATGTATGTATGTATGCGAGATTATCTTCGCCAATTATCGTATTATCCGAGTATACAGCCAGCTAGAGCCCGCAATCGTGAATATTTGCCGAAGCATCGAGCCGGCTTCCTCGAGAATTCCAAGATAATGAGCGAGTGCAAATGTGATCGGGAATTAAACATTGGCGATTGGCGGGCGAAAAGCTTTCGCGGAATGAACTCATCGGGTGGTCGCCTCGCGATCGTTTCTTCCTTGACATTAATACGGCGAAAGGTGATTTTGGGGACATCTGACTTCGAGGACCATCCTTGAAATGGCCGGATGTGTCGAGCGAGAATATCACATAGATACAACGGGTTCAAAATGTCTTTGCGACACTGCATCGGCACATATGCAAGCCAGCAGCATGGCAGCAAGAATGATATTTACACGTGGCTCCGCGAGACGTCTTTTGATCGCTTTTAATGGCCATACAGCGCTAAGCAGATAGATAGAGCATACGTAGCTATGGTATACTTCTTTCACGAGGGCAAAGCGCCCCTTTGCATATTAATTAGCAAGGTCTTGCTTGAGATGAAAAAAAAAAAAAACGAAAACGGAAAAAGAATGAGCAGCAGGTATTCACCTTGACTCTATCCGCGAGCAACTACTTTGTATAATGATTCTCAAGGAAAGGCCATTTCCTCCAGAATCATTATACAAAGTATATTTTCGCGCCGCCGCCGCCGCGTGTGTCTCTTCTTGGTGTTGGCACGCGGCTTGACGGACGCAAGGGTATACAAAGGGGGAAAAAAGTACGGAGAATCTGTCTCGTCTACGAGAGATAGTGGAAAAGAGGGATGAAAGAGCCTCTTCGCCTGCAATATATATATATATATTGTGACCGCAAAATCGAGGGAGCTGGGGAAAAGGGACCGAGAGAGTCACAAAACTCCCCTCCGCCCGTCCCGACAATTTATATAGGGCGCCAGCCGAAAATCGGCTTGTCGGGATGAGAAAAGGGAACGCAGTGTCCGGCCAAACTGCAGCCTCGTGGATAAGGTAGAGGGGATGGGTCAGGTGTCAATCACGCGCGCCAAGAAATTTATCGTCAGGGAATTTATTTTACCGGTCGTTAATAATTCCCCTCCTTCGCAAGGAACACGGGACAAAAATCAGAAAACAAGATATGTACAATACGCGCGAAATGTCGCGAGACAATTACTCTCGCGCGCACACTCACACACACCAATTCCGACCGGGGCCTACACACACGCACAATAAACGTCGAGCTCGTTTTGGCCTCTCCTCTCTCCCCTACCGGCCACACTAATATTATAAAACCGGGCCCCCGCTAATCGGTTACCCGGCCGAGCGTTAAAATAAAGACAGAATTATCCCGGAGAATTACCCCGGTCGTTACTTACATGGACGTCGATGCTCAGCAACCTCTCCCCCACGACGAAGCCGGGATAAATCCCCACACTGGGGAAAGGGGCACCCGGTAGATACAGTTAAGGTAGACGGGAGTCCGCACGGGTTCGAACCCGCGACCCGATGATAAACGGGAGGCCGACTCTCCGTAAAGAAGTCCCGACCTAAGGGCGATCTCTCCCCCTTTCCCCTTGCACAAGCCTCGCCGCAGGCCAAGGGGTCACCGAAGACGACACGTCCCAATTTCAGCAGGCACACATTCACTCACACTTTTTACAGACTAACGAAATATTCGAGCCGAAGCTCGTCGCGACACGAAATTGAGCTTCCCGCGCGCAACCACGACACGATTTCCCGACAATACGCGCTAGCTACGTGCGACGGGGTTGATAATTACGGAAACGCGACAGAGGCCGTGGCCACGGTAAAGATGCGCGAGATCGTGAGCCGACCATACGGCCGAAAATTACCCGGATTGTTGCCGAAGGCATGGCCAAGCTCACCGGTTGCGTAATTCGGTCGTTTCCCATTGTCCCGGCCCACGTCCGTCCGGCTCGACACCTCGCAGGAAGCTAACGTAAAAGCCGGCCGACGCGCGAGAAGCGTACCCCCCACCTTTGCTTTAGTTTCTGTTCTTATGATTACACCAGAGAGGACAGGCCCGTATCGAATAATTTTCGGGAGTGTGCTTATCGATCAAGCGTGGATTTCGAATCCTCAACCTCCCGTAACGGAAGATGAAAAGTCCGCTCTTCCCACGGGCCGTATTTCATGTCCTAGTGGAGCCGCGTCCTTCCCCGGATGATGTTTCGTAACGGTCGACCTGGGCGACGACGGGAATAAGGACCGCGGCCGACGCCAGACTTATTATCGGCTGAGGGTGTGTATTCGGCTCCTGTCCAGAAGAAACGGAAGAAGTGAAAGGGGGGGGGGCGTGAATCACGGCCCTGGGCAGGTAATTTTCGCGGGAATCTGCGTCCTTCCGAACGTTTGACCATAGTTGGGCCACCGCCTCTTCCCGATCTTTGGCCTTGGGAGAATGTTTGGCCTCGCTATCTTTCCCTCCCGCTCTTCCTGGCCGTTGGTACCTTGGCTCGTGTAAGCCAGACGTTGAGGTGGCGAAAATAAAGAAAACAAACAGAATATTAGATCAAAATCCTAACGTCGCTTAGAGAACCCTACGGAATCATGTCGTGATCGCGATGACGGCCCCGAGCCGGAGGACGGTTTTGCTGCAGCCGCCACCATGCCAGGCGGGTCAGCGGAGTACCAAAAAAAACACGTTACAATATATATATATATATATATATATATATATTCACAAACATGATTTAAAAAATTTACTTAAATAAAAATAATTGTATCCATATTTATACACACACACCCACACACATATGTATATATATGGAAATATTTGTTTTTATTTGAGTAAAATTTGTTTATCATTTTTGTTCACCATTATCTATATATATAATAAAACTGTAAACTTTGCGAGTCTGCACGGGGAATATATATTTTTTTAAATTAATTGGGGGATGAAGGTTAAGCGATAGAATGCATTGAAATAACTTTTGGAATTTTCGTCCGTTTGTCTGTTTGTTTGTGCACGCATTACGTAAAGACCACTAACGAAATCTGGATGGAGTTTTTCTAAAAGTATAGGGTTTATCTTGAAATAGCATATAATTTTTATTTCATCGCAATCGGCTCACTCAATCAAAATATATGGGAATGTAAAGGTTTCAAAGGTTTATAAAAAAAGACAGCGTAGCTGGGAATTTCGGAAGTTTGCGCGTACAAAGTCGGGGGTAAATACAGCTAGTATATAATATATACAGAAATATAAATATATTTAATTCAATAATTAATAAATTATTGTCCATAAATATATATATATATATATATATATATATATATATATATATATATATATATATATACATAAATATAGATACCGGGTCAACTCCCTACAATATTATCGATATAATTATGATATAGCTCATAATTATGAATGTTTTTTTTACAAATAAACGCGTACGAATATATACCTATATAATCCTATAGAATCGAAGCTGCGCCTGAATATTTGCTTACGCCGTTCACATTGCACGAAGATCTCAGAAATCGAAAGAACGAAATCGGAGGGAAAAAAAAAGATCACGTCGACTCGACGCGCGAGCTCAAAGGAAGGAATAGCACATAAAAATGGTGAAAAAGTATGTATGCGCAAAAATATATCGGCGAGGAAAGGCTTCGAGCGGATACAGTGTTTCGGGGGTCTTCGATGCAGAACACACACCGCTATGCTGTTTAGTTTCTCTCCGTCTTTCTCTATCTCTCTCTCGCCTTGTGATTCCAAGTAGGTGGGCCCCGCCAGGTAGCCAGGAGAACAGATAACACCCTGAGATTACCTCGGACAGAGTCATTAGCCGCGTCGGCTTCTGTGTCTCTATGTATACATATATACGAATGGTATATAGATGTATACGTATATGAGAGACAGCAGAGTATGGGTAGCTCGATCGAAAGCATGAGTTATCCGCAGCTTCCCCGAGGTGTATACCACCATAATACTCGCTCTTTTTTTTTCTCGAGTAAGATCTTCCTTGATTCCGAACGGTGGCTTCGGAACTTCAAACTTCAAGTTTACTTATTTTTTCTGCATCTTCGATCTCCTCAGCTTCTCGGGCTTTCGGCCTCTTCGGGCTTTTCATGCTCTGAACCGATTGTCGCGATTGCTCCTCCGTACGTGATCGAACGAACTCTTTTCCCCGATCGCGGGAGCTTCCTTGACCTCCGATGGGGAAGAGAACGAGGAGTGCGGATTGATAAAGGCGACGGAAAGATTTCTCTCGATCTCCTGGAGAGAACGCGGGAAAGGGAGGGAGGAGAGAGAAACGATAGGGAGACCGCTCTCCTCTTGCTCTCTCCATCTCGCGGGAAAATACTAATTGCTCGACGTGTACTCGTATATTTCGCGAGCCACATCCGCGCCACCGGGGGTCGCGAACTTCGCGGTTCTGGAAACTACCAAGGGCGGGAGGGAGGGGAGGGGTGGTAAGATGCAGCATATTAAATAGACTATATATATTAAAAAAGGAAATAAACTACGAGAGAATAAAGGATTGTGAAGAGTCTTCGGTCTGCGGTTGGGGGGGGGGGGGAGAGAGAGAGAGAGAGAGAGAGAGAGAGAGAGAGAGAGAGAGAGAGAGAGAGAGAGAGAGAGAGAGAGAGCATTTAAGCTTTGATAGGCTAATGACAAACGCGTAGATTAATCCTATCTACTCGGGACTAATTATTTCCCCTTTGTATCGTGCCGCCTTTGCCTTCGGTGCCTATGAGAGCGAAAGAGAGAGAGAGAGACGGAGAGGGACGAAGAATCGAGGAGCAAATGGCGGCGGTATATTTTATATTTATTACCGCTCGTTATTTTTTCCGATCTTTTTTTTCCCTCTTTTCTCAATCTCCTCCTCCTCCCTTTATCTCTCAATTTTATACGACGTTGATTTCTCCCCGCCCTCCCGTGCATACGCGTTGCTCAAAGTACGCGACCACTCGCGATGCCCCGTCCTCTTCGTCAGCCACCCAATTTATCTAGATTTTTCCGCCCGTATTCATTTGCGAGCAATTTTTCGAGCGCGATTGCTTCGAGCTAAGAAATTTATTATAACCGCGCTTAGGTGAATTTGATTGCTAATCACCGTGAATTTTGCACACCTTTATTTGTTTAATTTATAAAAAATGTCAATTTTACATACCCACATGGTTGAAAAGAATGTTGAATATTATTTAATCGGATACGTTATTACAAATACAATTTTAATATGTTGGAATATTATTACTGTGTGTAATATGTGAAAAGGGATGTAAAGTGGAATTAAGATAGTACGAGCGCACGCCCTTGATTGCTATGGATTTTTTTCAAATTTTAACCAGGCATTGTTCATATCATTATGCATGTTCAAGTGACATTTTAGAACAGACGGCTATTTAGATTGGGAGATAATGTGTTTGATAATTGCAACTTTTAACACTGCAGGATCTGCATTGAAATTTAGACAGAATAATTTCCCGTAAAAAACATTTGTCCCCTACAATAAGAAGACATATGGCAACACCGAGTCGTTCCACGTATCCAATGACGTGAGTTTGCGCGGCATATTTAAACTAATACTGCAACGCAAACTTTAATTTGGAAGTAATTTTTAATCACACAAAGTTTTTAATTAGTTATGAATTAACCAATACTTTTATTTGTTAATGGAGATAACATAAACAATATAAAATATTAATATTTACAACGCAAATTTTTTTTTATGATAAAACTTTTTAACTTTAGGACCACGATAATGTTTTTTTCTCGAAATATTGAACAATACTGATCTGCGGTGTTGCCATATGTCTTCTTATTATAGGAGACAAATATTTTTTACGGATAATTATCCTGTCTTTTCCGAACGTTATTAACAAAACTGAATAGTAAAGGCAAAGGCAACTTTTTTCACTCTTTCCCTAACTAGCTTGCCATCTAAACATAATTTATTTTCAAAATTTATAAACACAATAGAATGGTATGATCTGACTTTTGGTCAATGCCGACCATACAGTGTTAAAAGTTGAACTTTAAAAACCCATTATCTCCCAATCTAAATCGTCGACTGTTCTGAAATTTCACTCAAGCACGCATAATGATATAAACAATGTCTGGTTAAAATTTGAACAAAATTTATAGCAATAAACGGCGCGCGCTCGTTTACCTTAAGGGGGAACGACCCTGTACAAACGGAAGCTACGAAAAAAAGATTACTGTACGTTTTAATGATAATGGAAATTTCCAGTGGAGAGCTACTATACTACTGATACTTTTTTTAATCGGTATAAAAAATGTTCCATATTTTTGTGCAATTCTATTTTTTTTATGCTAAGTCCGAAGTAGAAAAATAAGGATTAAAATTCCTGCGGATTTTTTTTTGTGTCTTGAACAAAATTTTAAAGGCGTATGGAGAAGATGTTCGGGTTGCATTGAAAGCCCATAAGTCGATACGCAGATTGCTATCGGGGTGAAAAATAGAGTGCTATATATATATATATATATATATATATATATAGATATATATATATATATATATTGATTTACTTCTTTATCGTGTCGTTCCTTGATTGACCTCTCCCTCTTTCTCTCTCTCTCTCTCTCTCTCTCTCTCTTACAAAGATTGTCTTATTATTTACTCACGATCACTCGAGCAAACAATTCCTCGGTGGCTTTCAGAAATCGCTCGGAGCAAGTAAATAACTTCGCTCGCGATAATAAATATAGACGCGAGAGGCGCACTTGCGGGCAATTACCAGCAGCGGGAGGAGTACCCGAGAGGCAGAGAGACAGAGAGCGAGAGGTAGAGTGAAATGGAAAGAGAGACGAGCCTATTGCTCCGCACGCGGTATACAGAGAAACGGTAGCACATAAACAGATTTATCGCGAGAATGCGGCTGGAGTAGGTATATAGAAGCAGCGCGAGAATGCGTCGCGAGAAGCAATCTTGTTACTACGCTTTTATATGCATATTTATATATATATATATATGTGCAAGGCGAAAGGGAAATAACGAGGGTGGGAAAGATGCTGGAGAACCGCGGCGGAGGTTAAAAGATGGAAAAAAAATCTACAAAGTAAATGGGAAAAAAATAACATATTCCCGCGCATTTTCTGCAAGCCAGTCGTATTTCCGTGTGCAAAGACATATTTTAGTCTAGGATGAAAAAGAGCGAGAGGAAGAGAGGGGTGGGTGGGGTAAAAGCCGCAGATAGACCGGAAATTGTTCAATCTTCGGACAATAAACGATCGAAGGCAATCTGTGTACATTAGGCCATAAAATGGTGCATTATGGTGGATTTAGTGGAGGCAACGAACTTGAGAACGATAGGAACACCAAATGGACTATCGAAGCAAACGAAAATTTTCATATCCGGATATGTCTAATATACATGATATGTGAAGCATAGCGAAGTTGTGAGGATCGGAATAGAAGTATTTCTTATTTATATGTGGGTATATAAGTATATAAGAAATACTTTGCTTCCGATCCTTATCCGATCTACATATATATTTATATATTAGGGTGACAAGAATTTGAGCTCTATTTTTTTATATTTTTCACCATCCAATTATCTTTTTTAACGAAAAAAAATTGTCGCGAAAGCTGCGAGCGGTCAAACAATATTTAGAGGTCGTTCAAGCCTCCCGAAAATTCAAATTTTCATTACAAAATCGATTTTTTTTTCGTCCACTTATAACCCGTGAATTTTACGTTTTATAATTTTTAAATTAACCTCGCGAAAGCTCTAGCCGGCCAATGAATATTCAGTGGTCGCTCAAGAGCTTCGAAATTTTTGTCAAGTTTTTTACTCTTCTCACTCATAAATGTGACGCTTTGTAAAATTTTCAAAACAATTAATCCTTTTTTCTTTAGAAACAGACTTTCCAAATTTATTTCACACCTCTAACCCAACAATTATAATTTCTGTTCCTATAAAATAATTCTTTAATTCATTGGGAATCGAAATAAATTCATTGGGAATCGAAATAAAATTCATGCTTGTAAAATTCGTCACGCAAAGTAAAAAAAAGCCGAATTAAATTCGCGCACTTGTCGATATGGAACTTGAATTTTTATGACGATTGAATTGAACTATTCGTCAACGAATAAATTGGCATTCGTGATGTGCAAAGGGCTGCGCTTTAATATAAGTACGAGGAAGTGCAATATGGTCTGTCCGAAATAAGATCGATGTTTATTTATTTACAGACGATACTGAACTCGATGCACAAGTATCAGCCTAGGTTTCATCTCGTGAGGGCCAACGACGTTCTCAAGCTTCCCTACTCGACGTTCCGGAGTTACGTATTCAAAGAGACGGAATTCATCGCAGTTACGGCCTATCAAAACGAGAAGGTGAGTGCGTTACTCTCGAAATTACCAGGAGCGAGAGGGGACATTTTCATTCCTCTCCCTCTCTCTCTCCCTCTTTTCTGGCCCTTGCTCTTAAGCCTGCAAGTAGAATTCAATATTGACCCGTCGGCGGGAGTTAAACACCCTGAGGATAAGGATAAAGGAGGAAAAGGAAATGTCGATAGTGTGTGTGTGAGAGAGAGAGAGAGAGAGAGAGAGAGAGAGAGAGAGAGAGAGAGAGGAGAAAAGGCAGGAAAACTTTTACGAGACACCTCAGAGCCGTTTCGACGGCTCGTTCTTAAACTTATACGAAATTTTAACACCAGGGCAACTTGATCGAATTTTCCACTTTTTACGCGCTCACTTTTTAAATAATTAATTTATAATAATTATCATCATATATATATATATATATATATATATATATATATATATATATATGTATGTATGTATGTATGCATGTGTATGTGTATGTATATATATATATATATATATATATATATATATATACAATTCTATATTTATTATTTTACAATGATTATTATAATAAATATTTATATACATACTATGTATAAATACAAATAATGTTATTACAAAGAAAATGCCGTAAAATTTACCACATTTAATCGCATCACTCAAAGTTTAATCATTTTAAAAAATGGCATAATATTAAGTAACTCTAATTTAATCACTAAAAGTTGAAGTGAATAAATTTTCCAAACGTAACTGCATTTTTAAATATGATCAATTTCGCAAAAATGTTCCTAAAATTCGTCAAAAAATGTATAATTCATCACTTCGACATATTTTCACGGTCCTGACCTTCGTCGTCAAATAACGCTCGAATTTGCTTAATTAGCGTGACGGAACTATAAAATACATGTTGCAACGATATCTCTTGAACTGAACATTAAATACTGTTTCGAATGATGGACAATGGAATTGTTGTCAAGTTCCGAAAGAGATAAAATCTTTCAGCGGGTAGAAGGGGAGAGGGTGTTCGTTTTAAAATGTCCTGATCGAGAATGCGTTTATCGTGAGACAAAGTTGCTTTTCCTCACGTCTATCTCGCCCGAACTTGTTTTGCGACGTTGTCATTAAAAATTGATATCACCCCGAGCTGAATTATGGTGCAGATTACGCGAGCATTTTATGAAAGGAGTCTTTCGAAATTTACATCGGTCGGTCTTTTGTCTTCCTCTTCTCCCCCCCCCCCCCTCCTCGAACTCCATCTCGACGTTCCACGAATGATCGAAATTAATTAAAGAATAAAATGCATAAAAAATAAAAGAAAGACAAAGACGCTGACAAAACGACTCTAATTTCGCGTGGTATTTTCTTCTTCAAATATTGCAGATAACGCAACTGAAGATCGACAACAATCCATTCGCCAAAGGATTCCGGGACACGGGAGCAGGCAAGCGAGAGAAAAAGTAGGTGTCGCTTTCAAAATTTCACTTACCCCACCTGATTCGCTAAACTGAAAAAAAAAATTCGTTCTTCCAACCAAAATTCAGTTGGTTTAACAAAATGTATCTTTAAACACGTTCAACTTGATTTTTGATTGGCATAACAAACGTTTTGTGTTAAAACAACAAAATTTCGAGACAACAAAATGCATTTTGCACATTCAACGATTTCTTTTTTTCAGTGTATTAGTACAGTGGAGTACATTAGTATATTGGAATCGGAAAAAAATTGAAGAAGGCTATTTTTTTGACAGGTGATTTTTTAGGTGCGGAGCACTTGGTGCTAAATCCAAGTGTGCCTAAAAATCGGGGTGTAAGGTTTTTTTAGGGGTTGAAGGGGGATGTGGGTGGACTAATGCCAAAGTACAACCTTTTTCTTTTTTCACAGTTGCTTTTCACAGGGCTTTATTTTTGTTCACAGCGGCGAAGTCGTGCAAGTTCATTTCGGGGGTGAAAAAGTGGGGTGAAATTTTTAAAAAATCAGTTTTAATTCGATAACGCTTTAGGGAAAATTCTTACAATTTTTGTTCAAATGGGAACGTTGTAACCCTTGAAAAGGCACGCCGATCGAGTATTCGATCATCCCTCTCCGATAATATTTTCGACCCCAAAAAAATGGTTAAAATATTTAAAAAAAATGGTTTATTGAACAACTCGAAAACAATAGATTTTTCGTGTATGGTTTGAATGTACGAAGTGTAGAGAATAATTTTCTCTATATTTTCGTTTCTATCGACCACCCTTGAATTTTGCTTTTTCCAACCCCTCCCGGGGGTTGAAAATTCAAAATGAAATTTTGGGAAAACTATTGACCGAAAATAAAGAGATACGAGTTTGGCGCCGTGGACGGAAATGTAGCTGAGGGTTCAAGCTACAAATTATTCCACGGCGGTGAATTCGTGCGGTCAATTGTTTTCCCAGCATTTCATTTTTTATTTTCCACCCCCGCGAGCGGTTAGAAAAAGCAAATTTCAAGGGTGGTCCATAGAAACGAAAATATAGAGAAAATTATTCTCTACATTTCGTACATTTAAACCATACCCGGAAAATCAATCGCTCCTGAGTTATTCAATAAACCATTTTTTTTTTGGTATTTGAACAATTTTTTTGGTCGTGAAGACATCATTGGAGAGTGATGATCAAATACTCGATCGACGCGTGTTTTCAAAGGCTACAACGCTCCCATTTGAACAAAACGTGTACGAATTTATCCTAAAGAGTTATTGAATTAAAACTGATTTTCCAAAATTTCACCCCACTTTTTCACCCCCAAAATGAACTGCCACGACTTCGGCGCTGCGGACAAAACTAAAGCCCGGATTTTTCTGAACATTTCGTTTCACGGCGCCGACGTCGTAGAGGTTGTAGTTTGGCATCAATCCACCCCATACCCATCAACCCAAAAAAAACCCTGCACCCCGATTTTCAGGCAAACTTGGATTTAGCAACTGCGGCACCTACAGACCTGTCCAAAAACCAGCCTTATTCTAATTTTTTCCGATTACGGGATTTTACATTGAAAGCACGACTGTACTTAATCCGTAGTCCACGAGATAAAAAAAAACGAACCAACCTCTTTCCTGGCAAAGCGAATTAGTTCCGTGTCTCAAAAATATTCGAAAAAAATGGCATACTCGAAATATTGACGCGCGTGCCCACTGCCCGTTTGACTGCCTCGCGATCCACTTCTGCAATAAAAAACGATCGCCATGGAGAACATTCCAAGGGTGGCCGCAAATCGCCAACCGCCACCGACCGCTCCGGGTGGGGGGTGGCACTGCTTTTCCCAGGGTGGTTGTCCGCTTCGCGCCAGCTTCCACTTCCCATTTGTATTCAATATTGCGAGTTTATGGGCTTACGCCAGGTCTCGCATGACCCTCGGGCTTTCGGCATTGTTGGCCCGGGATCGACGATGAAACCCATTTCAATTTAGGAGACCGAGAGGAGATGGAGAACGCGCCGCGGAAAGAGAGCGAGGGGGGTGGCGATTCAGTGGTGGTCGGAGTTCGCGTCGGGGGTGCCAGGGCTCAAGTGGATTTTGATGACGTTAAGTTCCTATGCATAGAAACCCCGGAGCGAGCGCGAGTGTCCGGATACTAAGCTATGTCTATAGTCACGATATATATATATATATATATATATATATATATATATATATATATATATATCGTGCTTATAACTATATATACGCAACATATGCATGTACGGAATTATTTTATACCCCGTTTTTTTTCATGCCGTCCATCAATCGCATCCTGGTTAACCTTCGACATGCGAAGAATTTATTATCTCGACGTTCACACCGACACGAACACACACACACACGCGCGCGCCAAAACATGTATGAGCGTAGCCTGCGACGTGTTTTAAAGCGAATCATTCGATCGACACCCCTCCGAGGGTATTCCATTATGTGCACGAGGGACGAAGTGAACGCAAAGTGAAAGACCGAAATATACCCATATATATATATATATGTATGTATGTATGTATGGGATAGAGGATCCCGCCTAATTAGCGAGGGAGGGTTGCTTTGGCTTATGGTTACGATTACAAGGGTTGAAGGGAGTTGGGAAGAAACGGAATCGAAACCGCACACGTATGTATATATACGTGTGTGTAAAGCCTGCGGAGCCGTGAAGTGCCATAAAAGCCAGGGAACGAGAATACGATAGAGAGAAAAAGAGAGAAAGGGAGAGAAAGAGAAGAGACTATCAAGGGATGAGGTTGGAACATAGCCAATCATCGGATTAGCATAGTGATGCGCAGGGGCGGCGCTATGGTTAATGTTGAGGGTGCCACTTTCCTTTCTCTCTCCCTCTCGCTCGCTTTCTTTCATAAGAGAGAATTCTCAGCTTCGTAGGAGAGAGAAAGAGTGAAGGAGAGAGACCTTCCTGGCAAGAATTGTCGGTGGCTTTGAATTCTGTAGATAGATATTATGTATATATGCATACATGCAGACAGCCATAAATGTGTGCGAGAAATGCCTCGCTGTTTTGCTTCGTCGGTGGTAGGTGAATCCTTTTCCCCATTGGCGATAAAGACTCCGCATTTTGGAGCCGAGAGGCTCTTTCCTACCTCTTTCTTCTCTCTCGCTCCCGCCCTGCCTGGCTCTCTCTGTTTCTCTCTCTCTCTAAGTTAAAAACTCTCCTGTTTTGTGTACAAAACACGCGGAAAATTGCTAGACAACGGATAAGGGTGGAGGGCCGGTAAATTCTCGAGGATCAGGCTCACTTTTCTGCCCTGTCGAAATCACTTTATCGCTACCTCAGTATTCGAAAACTCATCGCTAGAGAACGAGAGAGGGCTGAAAAGAACTTCTCGTTGAGAGTAAGAGTTTAATAGACGGAGAGTCAGAGGGATAGCGGCAGAGGGGGAGAGAGAGGGAGATGTAGCCTAGCCAGGGAACTTTGTGGGATTCATTCACGTTGAGAGGGCAAACTCGAGCATACTTGGTCGCGAAGACTTTGATGTAACCAGGTTAACTCTGGAATAGACGAAGAACGCGAGTCGGAGGGAGAAAGAAAGAGGAGGGGAGGCGTAGAGACAGAGAGGAACATTGAGGCAGCGTTTTGGAAGTGCAGTTATCCTTCAGATTTATTTGCTGCCTCCAGCTATTGGAAAATTCACCACCCAGTCGAGTCAAACACCCCCAGTGGTATCCAAAATTCATGAAGATTTGCTCGATTCACCTAAATTTAGTTCAATTCTAACACGTGCACACTTTTGCATCCACGTTGTTGTAGTATTGATGGTGTTTTCTAATTGGGAGCTCAGAGACCAACTGTTTGTCACCGACAAACCCTAATTGCCCCCATAAGAGTATAATGCGGTTCACGTCGACTTGGTGACAGCTAGTCCAGGTGACAGTTTGAGTTTGTAGTTTCTCACGATGTTTGATAGAACTGCCAGCTAAAATGTTTCAGCATTTGCCAAAAAGTGGCCCAGTATATCATCATTTTTCATGGTCATCGAAGAGTGTACTCAGAATCCCAGAATTGTTCATGATTTGTCAAGAGACATGCCCGGAATGAGTAGCCAGCTGGATACAGGTGACTAAGGCAGGGCCATTCTTCCGTCCGTCACTTCCATTGCAACACGTCACATTTTCACTCACTCACGTGACAGACGCATCTTCCCACTCGTAATTCTACAGGGACTTTCCGCAACTCGCATCAACCTCATTTCTCGAGAACCTTCTCGCGCCTACGGGAATCCTACGCGTAGGTGAAGTTGGCGGGAACTCTTGTGTGTTCGTGAACGATGCTCATGACGGGCAGCTATTGATTTGTAGTCGTTGTAGCATACTGCCCGTAGAGCTCTCTTATATTTATACCGCGAGCTGTATGGAATGTTGACGTGCATGTGCGAGAATATACGAACGTATGCTTATGTTCATGGGTGATCGACACATGCAGAAGAATGATTTTTTACCAGTGATTCTCTGATGCATCTTCTTCGACATATGTAGTTCAGGATATTTGGTAACTCTCGAATCAGGAGAGACCCAAGCAGAGCCAATACCGAATGCTCGGACAAACAGCAATGGACAAAACAGTCGCGGACGGACTTTCGGGAATTTGATGCACGGAGATTACACATCAAGAAACTAATCATTGCCAATGTTTTCACCGTTGATTAGAGATTCTTTGATCCAGTGCTTCCATTCCTGGCCAAAACGATTAAACCATTATTTGGTGACTGAACGATCGTAACCCCAAGTCCAGAATTTTTCCCAGCTGATTTTCAGATTGGTATCATCCAAAGGGAGATCTCAGCCAATGCGGACAAGTGCAACTTTGGCCGACTACCGCGAGGACAGAGGCTTGGCTATGCTCAAACGTTGTTGACTACGAAACGGTACAAAGTACGAAACATTGACACGTATGATAGTGACAAGTGTTCATGTATGACCGATGCCAGCAAACTGTCGCTATTCGCGGCGGTCTACATGCATGCATCGGTTCGCACTGATCGCATTACAATGCATTAAGGCAACGCTAAGCCTCTCTCGTAGCCAGTGTGTAAACCAAGGTTTTCATGTACACACCGCGCCACCGTACCATTATAGTACACGAAGGAGGAGAACAGATATGAAGGGATTTACACGAAGCTTATGTTGTCCCACCTTGACGTTGAAAAAGCGCTTCAGCTTCACTGCTACGTCGTGGTCGTTTTTTTGCTGTGCATCTCCGTTGCCACGCCTCTGCTTTCATTGCTGATCCTCGTTAACAGAATGGTATGTTGTTTGCTTCAATGTCGAAAAGATGGCAAGGGGATAGTTGGAAGGGACTGGAGAAAGGGCTAGATCTGAGGGGCAGAAGGGAGTAGAAATTGAAAGGTCCATTGGGCTACCATGGGGATCCTCGTCTTCTACCACCATACATGCCGAACATGTACTTTCAAATTTGCTGTGTTTTGCTGTCTTTATACGACGGGAGAATGATAGACGCAGAAACTACTACCTACAAACTAGCGATTAGACGACAGTCAGAGGGCTTTTTGGCAACGGAGATTTAGCCGGATTTTAACGGGCGAGCCGCAAACGACGTTTACACCCTGCTCCGTGTGTGGGTGCAGGAACGGGATCAATCGGGCCAACTTTGACAAGCACCCTTCTAGAGGGAAGATTGGCCATAACGACCGAGTCTCTCGTGCATTCACGTAGCCAAGCACTCGCAGAAACTTCTCATTTCAAGCACAGAGAAATTCACTTGTCTCTTATCTCAGCTTCTCGTTAGAGCGAACTAGGCATATGTAAAATCGGATTATAATGAGCAAATGATTTTGGCACAAATAAGATGTTGCTCGCCTCCGCATTCAGGAAGCTAAAAAGAAAATAGAGATTCGCACGCGCCTGGGAAGACAAACAGATCCGACAATTCAGAAATGTCATAATTTTAGATGTCATCGAATCATTGCTTACGCTCAGGCCTCAAATGGGCTCAAACGAGAAAACTCCATCTGAGTCAATTGGATAAGTTCGTGGCAACGGGAAGGCTCGAGTACACACGAATTGATATATAAAGAGCAAGGAGACCGTTTAAGCTGATGATGATGGTGATGATGACAGCGTTACAGGACCGTGCGCATGCTATATTAATGTAATTTATTTAATAACTTGGCGCCCTCCCGTGGGGCAATCGTTACAACGTTTCGCATCTCTTAGTATTTATGGATTCTCTGCCGGTTGCTGGCTTATTGCAACCGGGCGTGCGAGCTGACCGTATATGAAGTACGCCGAGTTATTATTGCTCCGGACAGGTTTGCTCATAGTCCGGACTTATGAAAGCAGAAACGCTTAAGGATCCCGTCCGTTCCGCGACTGCCTGGCACACATATATATGTATAAGGATGTTTGTACAGTTCTTGGCATGCCGTGGATACATATGTATGTACGGATTGCGGCATTAGGTCTAAACGGTTGACGCCGTTTCTCGTTCGCCGCAATGGCAACAGCTCTCTCTCTCTGTCCTTTTTTTGCTACTTTACTGATATCTAGCCTTCCGTAACTTCTACGACGTTTAACAACTTCATTAGTCAATGGCGGAAAGTCCGGACACTTCGTACGGGGCTATCGCGAACAGTGTTGGTCTTACCGTAAAATGACTCGCAGGTGATGGACTATATTAACCTACTATGAGATGCGATTGTGGAGATTCGCTGATGCCGGAAAGTGGTTTGTCTAGAGATATCCTTGATGGAGTTTCGTTAGGCTGTTGTTTGGGATTTGGGTGATGGATATTCGGGGTGTTCATAATTGCTAACGCACAGTCGTTGTTGCAGAAGGCAGGCGCTGTTGACCGTGTCCGGAGGTGGTTCCCGTCTGAGCTCGGGTGGAACGCCATCCTCGCCGGACAAGCGGCGATCCTCGAATTCGATGAACGACCTTATGGACGACGAGGACAAGTTGTTGGACGTGGTGGGTCCGGACACGCCGCATCCGGCGCATCGGGATGACCGTATGAGCGAGAGAGGCGAGGGTAGCGAGTCCTCGGGCTCGGAGAGCGGTGGGATATCCGCAGGACCCCCGGGTTCGGAAGGCCCCAGGCCCGACGTCTCGGTGGGTCCGCCGGTTCTTCATCCACCCCTCTTACCGTACTTCTATCCGTCCGTGCCAGGCTTGTACTCGGGCCCGGGTCCACTGATACCACCGAGCCCGTTGGGCTTGCATGGTGGTGTAACTCCGGGAATGCTGTTGAACGCCCAATTGGCACTGGCGGCATCGCAACATCCGGCGCTATTCGCGCACTATCCTCATCCACTTTCAAGTCCGTTACATCAACTGAAGGGACACCGGTTCGCATCTTATAGCCTACCAGCCCCGTCGCACGGCTCGGCATTCGAGACCGTAACGCCCGGAAGTCGAACGCTCAGCCCGCGGTCACCACCACCCAGGCCACCAACCGGTTCACCCACGCCGATCGGTGGTAGTCTCAACTCGTCGTCGACGACGCCGGCCACGGGGACGAGCGCCGTTGGCCCGGTCAATGCCTCGTCCACGGGCGAACTCAAATCCATTGAGAACATGGTGAACGGTCTTCAGGAGAGACGCGGCCTCAAGAGAAGAAGAAGTCCCGGGCTCACGAGCGCGCATCACAGGAACAACGAGGCCGACGGAGGTGGCGTGAGTCCGTGACAGGAGAACGAGCCCGTTACCAGCACCAAGGAGGATCCCGAGGACGACGATGATCCCGATGTCACGACGAGTGATGACGACGAGGAAGACGAGGATGGGCCGCTCATCGACGAACGCGAATTCGTACCGGACTCGACCTCCGAGCCGTCGTAGCCAAAGGTCAGCCACGATACCCGATAGAATGGGAGCGGCGCAGCGGCGGTGGCAAAAAAAAAAACAAAAACAACAACAATTACACAAAAACGATAGATACGCTAGAGTACGAAGAAAGAGGAAAGAAAAATAAAATAATAATAGAATTTTAATATCGAAAACGCGGATCTTTTTGCCCCTTTGGATCGTCACCAAAATGGCGTCCGTGCGCAACGCTCGCGCCAAATGTCGTCCGCGCGTTCTCAAAATGGCGAGCGGGGCGTGCCCGCACTCGCGTCCGAGCCTCGTGGCGGCGCAGCCGATCACGCAACTTCGGGACTTCCTTACCGACCGATGGTAAGCGGTGTCTTCTCTCCTAGAGCCGCAACGCGACAAGATGGGCTTGAGTGACGTGCCCCAACTACAAAGTGCAATTTAAACAATTACTCATCAGAGATTTTAAAAAAGTAAAAAAGAAGAAAAAAACTCGAAACAAAGAAGGAGAACGAAATGCGAATAGTATCGTGCGTGTAAATAGAGACGGTGCGCGTATAGTTTTCAAACTCACCAAAATGTCGCCAAGCGAGAATGATTTTCTCGCGATGTTGCTTGCGAAATGTGAGCAGGTGGAACACTTTCGAACGGACCTCGAGATACCTGCCTCGGACACTGCGGCGAAATCGAAGGAAAATAAATTAAATTACGGAGAGCAAAAAAAAAGGGAAAGCGAAATTTAAAAAAGTGCCGGTGCATTCCCCTCCCTCTGTAAATTGCACGAGCCGATGAATCCCGATATATCGAGCCGAGCCGAGCCTCCGCGTGTTTCTTTTTCCCTCTTTTTTTTCGTCTACGAGTACTTTTAGCGCTTGAGGGTCGAGGCAAGACATTTTTCTTCAAGTAAAACATCAGTTTCATTGATAAATGATTGCAATATAAGGAAGAAAAGTAAACGAAAATAAGCAATGAGCACCACATTGCGGGAATTGTACCCTGAATGGCCCGAGTCTCCCTCCGGGCCTGACCCGAAAAAATGTAAATATGTACCCTAGTTATACACGATATTGATATTATTATATAAATATTATATACACACACATATATATATACAAGTATCCTCCTCCCTCTGTATTAATTATTCACTACATTAATTACAATAATTGATTATTAGAGTCGTGAGCGTGAGAGAAAAAGAGATAGAAAGCGAGAGTTGAAGGGAAAATACACTTGCAAAATAAAAAATAAAATAAAAACGCATATTTACACACACCCACACACAAAAGGTTTTTCATGCCCCTCTCGAGGGTATATAGTCTCTGCGAGTCATTGAGGGGGTGGTAGAGGTATTGAAAAAAAAATGAATGTTGTCAGGAAGTACGACAGGAGCGACGCTTGACTGGCGAAACAGAAATATTCCTCTCTAAGGAGAGAATCCTTTACGTCCCTCGGGCTAATTATAGTCATTAAAAAACAAAGAAGAAAACAAAAAAGAAAGGTCGAAAAAAAACAGAGTCCACAGTTCTTCGTCTCTCTCGTTTTGCCTTCCCTAAATATATGTAGCGTAACGATTATCGTCGCGTTGCTTGTTTTCTCTTTCTACTCGTCGATTCAATGTGGCAGCGAACTATAAATTATTAAATTATTGAACCCAGAATCGATGAGGCAGATTGGTTTTATTCGCGCCGATCTTTCCTTTTTTCCTCTTTACTTCGTCTTTTTTTTCGTGACACAAGATCATTACGATTGGGCGCAGTATTTTTGTAGAGATCCATCAAATGGATCATCAACTCGCGATCTTTCTCCCCCTGAAACTTTCTACATAATTACTCGCCCCGCCCGCCGAAAAACCCGCACCCTTTTAAATCCACACGGTATTTGGAAAAAATTGTCGCAAGACCAGAAGCACATGAACTCGCACTCGTTTCTTTTTTCTTTCCTTCTTCTTTTTTCACTTTTTTTTCGTTGTATGCTGGCTCGTTGAACGAGCTCCCGCGTCCGCGCATGGTCCGAACACGGACGCAGGTCGATCGGATATGCACTCTTGCGACGATCAAGAAAATTATATTGTCGAAGCCGTGCCCACACGAAAAAAAAGGACAAGAACAAAAAAAGCAACTTGTATAAACCGTAGAGGTTTATGTAGATAATTATTAGCGATTTATTACCAAGTCATTATCGTCGATACACGCACACACACTGGCACACACACTCGCACACACACACACACACACACACACACACACACACACACACACACACACACACACACACACACACACACACACACACACATACACACACACACACACACACACACCCGCACACACACGCACACACACACACACACACACACACATACACGCGCGCGCGCGCACACACACACACACACACACACACACACACACACACACACAAACACACACACATACACGCGCGCGCACACACACGCGCGCACACACACGCGCGCACACACACACACACACACACACACACACACACATTTTACATGAGAAAAAAAGTTTTACAAAAACCGGGAACAAATTGGGTCTTGGACTCTTCTCGTCAGAACAAATCGATGTGACAACTCGCGATCGTCATGAAAAAATATCCCAAGCGCAAAAGTGGACTGCACTCGATGAAAAAAAAAAAAAAAAAGAAAAGGGAAGGTGAGCACGAGTGGGAAAAAAATGTAATGAAATTCAATCAAAGGTCTTTGAAGCCCTGTTGTTTGGACGGGCCAGAGATTTTTATAACAAATACGAGAAAAATTATATTCCGGTTATAGTACACATTTGGAATGTACCCTGACCCTTTTTTCGTTCTTGTGCCGAAGGGCTCGAGGGCCCCTTTGAATTTTTATACCGAGCGAAAAATTCATTTGAGAACATTCGCAAACGAATGATTGTTGGTAAATGCTACGACTCACACGTGACGACAAAAATGTAGATCCGGATGTGAATAACTGTAGATTTATTTATTTATTTTTTCGAAAATAAAACGAATGCCTGAAACGCCGGAGCGCTTACCTGGGACTCTTTGAACGTCAATTTTTTTCTTCTTTTTCAGGATGTCGTTTGAGACGACCGATTTCATTATTTTTTTTTGTCAAGAAAAATTCCGACGCTTTTTTCACACTGGAGCAAAGCGCTTTTCCAATTGAATAAAAGGCTAAGGGGAAATATTTGTAAATTGCGCAACACCCTTAGCGTACGTACACGAGGGCGTAAATTACGGGTGCAAAGTCGCGAGAATTTCTGCTCAACTCGCTAGGTCCTTCCCGAGAGTATGGCGACAAGAAAGGGCAGTGAAAAAAAAACGAAACGCGACTTTGCGCTCTTGGCTGGCCAAACGTAGGAAACAGCAAAAAAACGAAACAGTCCCGTCATTCCGCAAGCGAGCTTTACCACCGAATGGACGATTTGAGAATGAAAAATAATATTAATGAAAGAAAAAAACAATGAAACGAAGGCGGAGAGGGAGGGGTTGAGGTGGAAAACAGAAAAACTCACGAGAAGCGAAAAAAATAAGCAATAAGAGAAGGCCCTGGGTGGCCTTGCCATTTTCGTGAATTGCGATTCCTCCTCGTACGGCTTGTATTGTATATTGTATTACACCCCCCTCGAAGAACAACAAAATATCTTGATTCCTTTGAATCCCCGTTTCCTTCTCATCCACGAGTCCTGACAAAAAAAAACCCAAACAAAATCACCCTTCGAAGAAACCACACGACTAAAAATTATATATTAATTTAAAAATATACAAAATTGATGGCTTTATTTATTCATTAGTACTTAAGGACATTCATCGAGCCCCTTTTCCTCCGACACTCACCGGAAAGAAAAACGCCGTTTACTTTGCGAAACTTGACAGCCCCGATCGCCATCTTTTTTCCTGCAGGGATCAAATTTTCAATACTTTTTGGGACTGAGCGGTCTATATTTTTCGAGAAAAAAAAATGTGAGGAAATTTGGAATTTAAGGCGTTACCCCCACTTGTAGCGCAAAAAAGGCCTTTTTCATGAATTTTTTTAAAGAAAACTACAAAACTTTTTTAATCGATCAATATACCATCTTAAAGAACACATCTTGAAGAATTTTCAGTAATTTTTTTATCGAAAAATATTACATTGTTTAGTGGCAAATGGCCGTCAATGAAATAATGTTTTTATATACACGGTTTGCGGTGACCAACATTGCGGCGAAGTGGATCTTCTCAAAAAAAAATGCGGATGGATTTAGTCAAATATAAGTATAAACTAGTCTTTAATCGAAGGATTTTAAAAAATATTAATTTTTCACAAAATGGCGGACAGTCAAAGTTAATGGTTCGATTTTAACGAAAAAAACGGCCGTTTTTTGGCTATAAAACGGCAATTTTTTTCGAAAAAAAAATCGAACGTTTAAAGACTACATTTTTATGTATTAAATAAGCCTGCAAAATTTCAAGAAGATCGGTTCATTAGTGTTCGAGTAATCTTGGTCACCGACTTCAGAAATGCCATTTTGAGAAAAACGCGTTTAAAGTTTCTCTTTCAACGCTCTTTCAACGCGGATTATTCTCTTTCAACGTTCATATCTCAGTCAATTTTGTTCGGATCGACTTGAAATTTTCAGGACATATTCTCAGATACGTATACTTCAAAAAAATGCAAAAAAAAAATCGATTTTTTCAAAATCGCAAGTGGAGGTAACCCCTTGAGAAGAACGTGAGGGCATTGATCAGATCTGAAATATTTCGTATTTACATGGTGACCGGTGTAAATCATGCGCGAGATCCTCTTATGGGCCTCTCAAAATACTTCAACGCGTCGACCTATTTTTTTCAAAATTTGATTTCGGCCGCTAAATTCCAGGGACTGGACTATTCGTCGTCACTATTGAGAAACGAACACACGAAACACACACACACGCACACACTATCTCTCGATCCTTTTTTTATTGGGTGCGTCTAACGGTTCTTCTAACGGTTCGATCTATTTTTCTGCTTGTCGCCGATTTTTTTCCAAATATTTTTTTTCTCTTCTGCAAACAATGTCTATTTCGAATAAATGAAACAATTTTTCGTTTCCCATAGAACTCATTCTCGATTCGAGGAAAACAAGATAAAAAAAAGGCGATTTAGATACCTTCAGCTGATTCGATTGGAAATTAATTACCGTGCGGGGATTTTATTTATCGGGACATAAATTATTCCCATGGGAGGCTAGAGATAAGGTTCACGCAAGTAAAATCCTCGCGATCCTATAAGAACCGTATTAATATTGGAATATTTATTGAAAGCCTAGATTACAGTTAAATTAATCGAATTAAATTAACCCGTATATCATTTTCACACGGACGAAATTTAAAACACTTGAATATCTGAATATTATCTCGACTATTGAGATTTAAAAAAAAAACGTTCTTTTCTCCTCTTCCATTTTTCCTAGGTCGTTGATAAAAATTTGCAAATTAAAGGTCGAGAAAATTTCCTCACAATTACCGATCGAAGTAAAATTGAAGAGGTCAAAGGCGTCAAAGTCCCCGGAGAGTTTGGCACCAGAATACATGGGATTCCCCTAAGGAATGCGTGGGTTTCCTTTGAGCTTGGATTAGAGAGATCTTCTGGCGCGTACGAATTACAGAGAAAGATCGCGAGGCAGGGAAGATCGAGGAACGGGAAGCAGTACGCGAGTGAGAGAGAAGTCAGCACCGGCGGTGTTTGCTCGGAAAAGGAGAGTCGGAGCATCGAGGCGTGGATCGTTCGAGGCACACTCGAGAGGATTGGAACGAGGATTTAATTGACACCGGTAGGTGTCGTCGCACTAAACTATGCAAAGTGGACGTCGACGAAGAGCCCAAAGACGACGAACGGTCGGCTCTTAACTTGACCGGCGGCTTTTGCCTCTTGTTCTTTAGCTCTTATTCCCACTCGAAACGAACGAGAACTCCTGAAGCGCGAGAAAAAGCGGACGCATCGAAATTCCGCTTTTCGAACGAAAATCTTGCAATCGATCTAGCGTCGAGAGAAAAAAAAATATCGGCAAACCGCAAAGAGGCTGCATAATTTTTCAAAAATTATAAATCCATATATCTATGCACGTATGTAAATACATATAATAAATATAGATTCTCGTTCGAAAGTGGTTTGAGTGACTCGTTTCGATTAATCCATTACTGGCCTATTTAAAATGCCAAAAATATTCCAGCAATTAATAATCGTTGGAATACCGTTTAAAAAAGCAAACATAACCATTAAACATTGATTAAATCGATGAACCAAATGAAAAAGAAACAGTCACGCGATGCACGATTTACAAGAAAAGACATCAAAGAAATAGTCCGACGATTTGGCGATTCGTTGATTTTTTTTTGCTTGCCACGATATATTCCTGTTTCGCGAAATTGTCTCGTCACTGCCGCGCCGTGGCCGCGATAATATCGAAAAAGTAATTTGCAGATCGAGTAAATTTAAAACGGAGAAGAATCATCGGGTTTGGCGAGGCTCTGGGATTTCGCTGCGTGAGGGCGTGGGGTTAGGGGCGAGGGAGAGAGCGAGAAAAGAAGAGGATGAAATTGCGAAAAATGTGGAGTTCTCACCGAGCGCGGTTGGGGACAAAGGGCTGCGCTATCGTCGCCGAGAGATAAATCTCTCTCTCTCTCTCTCTCTCTCTCTCTCTCTCTCTCGCTCTCTCTCTCTCTCTCTCTTGGTTTCGGCCGATCTGGTGTTGCGCGAGCGGCTCACACAGCATCCTCGAGGCGAAGATGCTCGGAGGAAATCGCGGCGTTCCTTAAAAAGTCCAGAAGCGCGATGAGATCGTGGCTGCGCGTGTACGGCTTCTGGAGTTTCGTTGTCTTTTAGCTCGTGCCAAAGTCCCGAGAAAGAAAGACGAAAGAAAAGGGCTTGTGAGCGAGAGAGAGAGAGAGAGAGAGAGAGAGAGAAAGTGAGAAAGAGCTCTCATTTACACTCAACTCCGAGAGCACACCTCTCTCTCACTCTCTCTCTCTCTCTCTCTCTCTCTCTCTCTCTCTCTCTCCCTCGCTCTCGCAAGCCTGTGAGGATTTACTGGCAATGGAATACAATGCGGACCTGTCCTTGTCCATCTCAGCACAACGCGGGCCCCCTATTCCCGACCCCTGAATATCAGACAGTCTTATACCCCGCACTCGCCCACTTTACTAACAATGGAATATACGACTTTTTGACTCTCCGTACTTTTACTTATGGACGATATTCCTCTCTCGCGCACCAGCAGCGAGCAAAGACGTGTCTTGTACGCGAAACTTGTCTCAGGCTATAGCCGCTGGTTGCGAGAGGCCCTCTTTCTATTTACACCATCTAACGCATCCTTCAGTCCTCCTGACGCCCCTCGATCTGCGCTATTCTTCGCGAATCTTGAGTGAAGATTCCTCAGAGCCGTTTGCGGCGATAATGAAAATTCGCAAGAGCAGAGTCTATCGCTGTGACATGCTATTCTTCGACCCTCAGAATTGTTCGCACGAGAAGAAAAATAATGAGACACCCATAGAACGCGACACGATTCAACCCTTTCTACTTTACGTATCGCAGCGACGAGATACCGAGACGGATTTTTTTTCCACCAAAGTTAGTCTGCCTGCTATAATATATATATATATATACATATACATTAGGGTGTGCGGAAAAAAATCGATATTTTTCTTTTCGGTTGCATCCACCAAAAAAAGGTGAATTAAGGTAAAAAAAGAAGAATCCTCGAAGGAGAGCTCAAAAAAAAATTATTTCGAACGGCGCATTGCATTTGAATACTTTCCATAAGAATAACACAGGAAAATATTGGCACTTCTGAACGTCGTAGTAAAAATCTTCAGAAAAAAATCTCACAAAAATGTCATTAAGATATTCTGATAGAGAGTTGAATTGCCTACAAAAAAAGTTCCTACGAACAATTAGCTTAGAACAACCGTTCAAGTGGTATCGCCGTCTGAAATTAAATTTTATTATTTAAGCGACGTGCGCGCCATAGCACACGCTGCCACCTGGCGGCAGCATGCGGTAGCTCGTAGTGCAAAATTACAAGCTTCACACTAGCGCCACGAACGGGAAACCGCGACGTTTTCCCCCCATTTTGGCCCCACATCAAGATCTGTCACTGCTACAAAATTTCATTCGTTATTGCGAAGTGAATCCTGTAGTAGGGGAGGCTGCCTCGAAAAAATTAGCTAGTCACTTGTGGTACTTTAACGAGAAAATTGTTGCTTTGTCGTTTCTCGGCAATGCTATGCCGATAATTGTGAAGGTAAGAATGGTACAAGCTCTGCAATCTCGAGAAAAATCCAAGAATCCTTTCGAGTGAGTAATTGTTAAAAAAAATGATTGGGAAATGTTGCTGAAAAAAGACATGAGTGATTTCGTTACTCAAGAATCCTCATTTCTTTTCCAGCAATTCAATTTACCTCATGATTTTTTGAGAGTAAATATTGAATTATGGCCGGAAAATGCCACTTATTTGAGTTGCTTAGTTTTTTTTTAATCCAAAAGTCGTTAATAACGTAGCCGAACGTGGTGTCACTTTGATAGAAGCATATAACGGTTCATTAACAAAAAACGAAGAGCAGCTACAATATTTATTGGGCGTAGTGCAAAATCATCGACAGAAATACCCCAATTGCAACAAACAGACTTTTAAAAAAGGAACTATGATTATCAAGCATTATAATGTAAAAACAAATTATTTTATCTTATTAAACCAAATTCATTGAATAAAATTTTTCGAAACACGATCAATGTGGACGTCGTTTCTTTTATATTTCTTGTTGTACTTGATTCTTTGTTGTATCGGAGAAATATTTTGAGAACGATTCCATGCAAATTGTATGTTAGAGCAGAACATTCTCTACGAAAAAAAACCCCAAAAAGTTTTTTTCGTAAAACGAAAAATTCTATTTTTACAGCCTTTTGAATTATTTTTTTTTTCTATCAATTCAATTTCAGATAGCTATTCCACTTGGACGGTTGTTCTGAGCTAATTTTTCGTAAAAACTTTTTTGTTGGAAATTCGATTCTCCATGAGAACATGTTAATGACATCTTTGTGTGATTTTTTTCTGACGAGTTGCACTACCACATTCAGAAATCCCAATATTTTCCTGGGTTATGCTTATGGAAAATATTCAAATGCAATGCGCCATTCGAAATAATTTTTTTTTGAACTCTCCTTCGAGGATTCTCCATTTTTTACCTTAATTCACCTTTTTTTGGTGGATGCAACCGAAAAAAAAAGTATCGATTTTTTTCCGCACACCCTAATATACATATATATATATATATATATATATATATATATATATATACATATACATATATATATATATATATATATATATATATATATATATATACTACCGAAATATATACCGAATAAAATATACCGGAATAAAAAAAAATTGGTCGCATTTGATGGCCCCCTTCACACCTTACGACTCCGTCTGGAACATTTTTTGTGACGACGATAATTACCGAGTTATTTCGAGTGTCTGAGATAAGAGGGACACCCTGTATATATATATATATATATATATATATATATATATATATATATATATATATATATATATCCCTCTTATAACTCCCTATAATCCCTCGAAATAACTCGGTAATTATCGACGTCACAAAAAATGTTCCAAACCAAAGTTGTAAGGTGTGAAGGGGGCCATCAAATGCGACCAATTTTTTTTTTTTCGGTGGAGACGTTGACGCACAGTGAAGGTCACCTCCACCTTTTTAAATGGAATGGTACATTTTTTTCCACCATCTTGTGGAGCACCTCAAGCCCCATAAAAAACATTCAAGGTCAGTATCGATGATACAAATATAAATATCTCGGATCACTACCTAATATTTGGAAGGGATCCGCGATATTTAGATTTGTATAATCGATACTGACCTTGAATGACCTTGAACGACTTTGACCCCTAATGTTTTTTATGCGGCTTGAGGTGCTCCACAAAATGGTTGAAAAAAATGTACCATTCCATTTTAAGAAGTGGAGTTGATCTTCACTGTTCGTCGGTGCCTACACCGAAATAAAAAAAGATTGGTCGCACTTGACGGCCCCCTTCACACCGTACAACTTTTGTCTGGAACATTTTTTTGTGACGTCGATAATAACCGATTTATTTCGGGTGGCAGAGATAAGAGGGACACCCTGTATATGTATATTTAAGAGGTTAGGCCACTCTAGAATTTTCGAAAAATCGATTTTTTTAATGGACCTCAAGAATGATGTCCCAAAAGATTATGGCCGGGAAAAATCTCTAAGTACTCGGTTTTCGAATTTTAGTACAAGGCCGCCTGGTCAGCAGCGAGCTACTCAAAACTTCAAACGCGTTTATCTCAAAACTGCATTTTTTCAGCTGGCCGGAAACATAACTCAGACAATTTTCAACCGATTCACTTGAAATGTTGAATATATCTTGAAAAATACACTGTCTATGGAAGTACGTAGGATTTTTTTTTATATTGCATAGTTCATTTATTATTAACAATTATCTGACGATTTTTTAGGCAAATTTTTTACTTTCCACTTCAAAAGTGCGCCATTTGGCCAAAAATCAATATATCGAAAAGAAATCCTACGTACTTTTATAGCAGTTATTGTATATAATCGAAAAAAAATCATTGGCTCATTATAATTAAAAATTACTGGAGCTGTTTGTCCGGCCGTGGACCCTGAAAAAACGGAGACGTCATCGCAAAATCGCTGCACAGCCGCCATTTTGAAAGTAATCGCTTTAAAAAAATGTTTGTATACAGTCACTGATATGTATTATAAACACCCTTTTTTGTAATCTCGATTTATTTTGTAGTTTTTCTGAAAAAAAATCCCCAAAAAGCCTATTTTTCGGCCTCTAGAGTGGCCTAAGGCCTCAATGGCTATCAACACTGGTGAATGAGCGGTCGAGGTTCGGCTTTGGCGGAACACCAAATTAAGCAGTACGATGCATGGCCAATACTCGAAGCGGTGACCGCTTAGTCGTGCCCCGGCTGGCACATCAATCAGTGAGCGGAAGGCTCATACTTCTGATGACTTGGTGTAGATACTTCAATTAAGGGAGACTTTGTCCTTGAAATGCAGCGCGAGATGTTAGCGGCTCAACATGAGCAGCTAGAAGAAGAGGAGGGATGCCTCTATGGACCAGGCATTACCGATTAGCGGTAATTATAAACACATTTGTGTAAACACATTACAAAACTTTAAACGCGTTTTTCTCGAAAACACGTTTTTAAAAATGGCTGACATTCTCCTGACCGCTGTAATTAACATATCGACCTGAAATTTGGAGAGCATACTCAGAAAATATGTCTTCACGGAATGACGGATCGTTTTTTCGATAGATACATTTTTGCATTTATTATTTATCTTTTTATGCGAAAAAAGGCGAAAATACGATTTTTTTTAATTGCCGCCATTTTCCGCAATTTGTACTAAACGAAAAACCCATCCGTCATTCCATGACCAAAGGGTCACAGATTGATAATATGCTTTGAATTTGTGTTTCAGATCAACAAAGAGGGGGCAGTGATGTCAGCCGTTTACCTCCCGCGATTTGAGGACCTGTTATCGCGGAGCTGCAACGGTCGCCATTTTGGTTTTTAAAAAAATTTTTTTTTAACGTTCTGTATATCATGAATAAAAGCAAGAAAAAAACCGCACTCAAAAAGCTTTACTCGTTTCCTTAAAAAAAAAAAAAATGTAAACACCTGAAATATGGCACTCCAAGGACAAAGTCTCCCTTAAGGCAGTAGTCTGGTCTAGAGCGAGATTTTTTACGTCATTTTTCGGGTGGAATAACTTTTAAACCGTTGAAGTTGTCTTGATGAAATTTTATATATGTATTTATTGTTCCTTTGAGAATGTATCTACATTGAAAAAAAAAATTATTACAAATATTTTCATGTAGTTTTTTATTTTTTTACAACATGGTCCGCCGAAAACCGCTTCAATCGGCGCCCACTCTGGGTGATGTATGCATCTGAACAAATATATATATATATATATATACTCAATCTGTATGAGTATTCTGAGCACTGGAAGCAGAATTAGTACTTAAAAAAATGTTGTTACAAAATGGCGGCCTGTTAAACATTGATTAACGATATTTCATACATTTTCGGGTATTCGACGAGTTATAAAATGTGGGCAAAATTATTGTTCGACTCAATTCTGCTACCAGTCCTCAGAAAGAGGCTACCGAAGGTATGTACAAAATTTGAGCTCGATGGGTCAATTAGTTATCGAGATATCGTGGGCGCCGATTTGAAAAACATAGTTCTGAGATAAACGCGTTCAAAGTTTTGATACCGTTGGATGAGGTTTGCGCGCGGCTTGCTTATAATTTCTATTACTGTACTAATTTTTGAAATATCAATAAACGGTTTTCACGAGCGTATTAAGAAAGGTGTAAGGAATAATGAAATGAAGAAAAAAATCGATTTTGTCAAATTTCTAGACCAGACTACTGCCTTAAAGTCTGTGCACCAGAGAATTAGAACAATTTGGGGCCGTCTATACCGGTACGGGTTTTTACAGTTTCCCGTCCCCTCGATAAATGCGGTACCTACCTTAAAACGAAAGGCAATAACAAAATTATATCTCTACGGATATACATTTTTTATTGTCATCAGCTGATGTGAGAAAAATTCATAGACTGACTTCTTTACATCTAGAAATTTGAGGTTTTCGATGTCTCAGATCGGTGCAAAGAATTCATGATTTCGTTTTCGCAGTCTCTAAACATATAAGATTTTAATGATTTTAAGTTAATGTAAAACAAATAAAGTTTTTGTCTTTTAACTAAAAACAATCAACGTTTTATATATTTGGAGACTCTGCAGCCAAAAAATAGATTTCTTCACAGCGATCGAAGACGCAGAAGACCTCAAACTGTTAGATATAAAGAAATCAGTCTATGAATTTGTCTCACGTGAAACGAAGGCAATAAGTTCTATTTCCATATATATATTGTACATCTTTCGCTCTTTTGAACGACGACCGTCTTCTTTTTGGTTTGCCCGAAATGTGATCCGAAGAAAACTTCACTAAAGGAATTTTACCGACAAGACGTGTGACTCATGTCCTTGAATCAATCAGATGAAAAGACATTTCTAGCTATTCAGTACGTAAAAATATGAATTTTTCGTTACCTGTGTTCGATGTAAGGGAATTCTTCATTTTTGGCATCTGTTCTGTTTAGACTCGTATTCAGTCTTCGAACGAATTTCTGGTTTACAGTAACTAAGATGTTTTTCAAAAGGACAAAAACATCAAGTGTCACGACGTCAGTACTAATAACGTGATAAGGTAAACCCTGAATGCTTGGATTATGAATTCTTTCGATAAAAATCTCTTCGACAATTTCGCTTGTATAGATGTTTTTTTTATGTATTCAACACAGTAAGAAAAAACGAATTTTCAAGTTTATATAAACGATAGAAATTTTGAAAACGATTTATGTTATTGATGTCATTGCCCAGGTCACGAGTTCAAAAATCTTGAAATACCTATCGCTGCTGAATGTGAATTTGACATATTTAAAATTCACTCCTCTTTAGACCAAGGCTAAAGGAAATGATGATTTTTTCACTTCCAAAAAAATATGAAATTGCTTTTAAAATCTGTAAACTGAAAAAAGCAAAAATAGAAGACCAAGTAATAAAAAAAATCCCATCGAAAACTATCGCTTGTTTTTCCTTATAAAAAAATTATGATTTACTTTAAAATAATTATTATTTTAATTTAAGCAATGGTTTCATTATATTTTCTTAATGAATCAAATGTACGAAAAAAGGTGAAATAAATTTTTTCAAACTAGCCAAGCCAGTTTAGTAGAAATGATGTACACAAAATTATTAAACCTTAGGAACAATATTTGTCCAACTATATTATTTTCTTTAAAAAATCATATTACTATTATAACATAAAATAGATATCACTATTATATAAAAGTACAACGTACCTATGTACGACACAAGTACACGGGAGATTGCTATGCAACGACTTGCCGTGCAAGTCGTTCTTGCCCCCCCCCCCCCCCCTCCTGCAATAGCAGGAGGGGGGGGGCAAGGTTAATTCGCTATAAAAAAAGCATATTTACGATGTTTTTTTTGACGACACAGTTAATATATATTTTTTCATGTAATCAGTATATGATAAAAGGGAATTTGAAGAATATTCTGTAAAAATTTCATTAATAAATATGCAGAAATTAGCCATTGACAGCAGATCTTCGCGGACGCCTAAAAAAAAAGTTACATTGTGGTGAACCGCATAACCCATCATTGGATAATCTGAAATTTAAAAAAAAACCAAAAAGATTTCATTAGTTGACAAGTTCTTTAAGGTAACGCTGTCAGGTTTTTTTCATTTTTGGGTACACTTAGAAGTCAAAATACCGAGTTTTCATTTTTTTAATCGGAAGTTTTCTTATTATACAATAAATAAAAATGACAAAAAATAAAAGAACTCGACCGTGTCACCTCGTAATTTATGTGTAGAAGGAGTGTGTATAATTTAAAAGGGATCGGTGCAGTAGATTTTGAGCTAGAGAGTTCACCGACTTTGAAAATGTTAAGTGAGAGAAAAACGCGTTTAAAAGTTTCAAAGATTTCTACACTAGAAAATAAAGAATTAAACATCAATAAACGAGTGTTTTTTTCATATACTTACACAGAATCATCGATGCCAGGCCCATAAAGCATTCCTGTGACAACATTTTTAAAAACGCAGAAAAAATACCCTACCTCCCCTTAAGGAAAAAAACTCGGCGAAGGATCTTGTCCTCTCCACTGCTCAACTCTTAGGTTAAAAAATGTTAAAATGCCCCATGTCTCGATCTAAGGAATACGAGTTAATCAGATAGTAGTAATTCTATATAGTATTTGGATGTCGAATAAGTTCTCGCTATTTTTTCGTGAAAATTGATGCTCTATATTCAAAAATCAGTCCTATTGCTCTCAAAGGTTTCGAAACTGTTGTGTGATTAGCTCCTAATGATTCGGCAAGTTCAGCTAGCTTCTGACATGAGTCTTCATGAAGTAATGCCTCCAATTCAACACATGAAAAATTGTAACAAACTGTTCCCCATTGCTGTCATGGTCTTCGTAAATTAGGATCGGCAGATATGCCTACGGTGTTAAGCAGCTTTAATAATCTGTTTAAAATGACTTCTCCGAAAATCTTTATCGTTCTGCTGATTATGCTACTGAAGAAGATATATACATTTCTCACCGTCTCCACCGAATTTCTAGATCGCAGTACCCGAAGATCAATTTTTTTGTCTAATCTTTTGTATTGATATTTTTATCCATTGGATACCTCTAAGAATTTCATACCTAATACTACAGTAATGATTTTGAACCGAATACACTTGGAATTTTTTATTGCCTATGTTCGATGCAAGAAAAATTCATATCGATGACACCGTGATACCTAAACGTATGAATTTTTCTTATGTGCGGTAAAAACGCAAATCCGGTATCTCCTCACGACCTGGATTCCTGACATAGAAGTCTTTGCACAATGTTGTACCTCCGTCCAGGGTTTTAAGGCGGTCCTCTAGTCTCTCGGCTGTTTTTTTACGGCTTGTTCAATAATTTTTTACGGGCAAAGCATCGAAATAATCAATCTTATTGTTTTTGCATAATCTTTATTAACATTTAAATAAGCTTTACAAATTTTTTGAAGTCAAAATATATAATAGAATAAAAGTTACAGTGGCCGACAGGAAGACATCAAGTAAAAGAGGTGCTTGACGGTGACCAAGATTGCGGCTGTTCTGCTTATCTGAAATCAAAAAACCAAACGGCATTTTAATCTTCATATTTAAGACTAGCGATTGAACTAGAGTGAATTCTAAATTACAAAAATTGACTTTTTTATACACTTTTGAAAATTACATTCTATTTTTTACTCATTTTTTCTTAAGTTTTTCGCTCGTACAAAAAAAAACTATCGAATCAATCATGATAATCCTAGTTCAATCGCTGGCTTATAACATGTTAAAGATGCTGTATAAATTTGAACAAGATCGGTGCAGTAGTTTCTGAAATATGGTGGTCACCGTTTCGAAAAATGGTGTTTCGAGAAAAACGCGTTTGACAGTATACCTGCTCCGTATACCTGCTCCGTTCCAGGGCCGTAACTTGTGAACCACTTCGAATATCGAAAAATCCTTTGGCACACATTTTCTACACATGTGTAGATGTGATTTATGAAAAAAAATCGATTTTTTCGACCCGAGAAACTAGAGGACCGCCTTAAACTGGTCAGGTAGATAGGGTATATGCAACCGATGTGTATGGGGCGTTAAAAGTGGGATTAATGCGGCGTAGCAAATGCATTCATATCCACATTCTTTGTATCGACATATGTCAGATGGTAAGAACAAATTTCTTAATTGGGGGCATAAGTAACTGAGAGAAATACGTACTAATTGAATATGCTATTCAAGTTACTCTGTATAAACTAGTAGTTCGCCCCGAACTGGGACCTCGTGATATTCTGCTGTTCCCCGACTATCAAAAAAGAAGGGAGGATGTAAATGTATTTTACGTACGTTCATGTGTTTCCTTCATATCTCATAAACTACTTAAGTCGGGATATCCATTTAGACAGGAAACAAAGCAATATTGAGGGATTTTTTAAACTACGAAATAATTATTCTGCAATTATCAAACTTAAGGTACACTTGAATGGTATATTTGATTGATACGAAAAAACATTTTTAAATGAATTCATCATTAAAATGGCGGAGCTATGGCAGAGTGTTACAGCAAGGTCGCCGCGGGAGTTGCGAATCGGGGTGCAGTCTAGCTTCCCGTAGACTTTGATTTGCAAAAAAGTTCAAACATTTTTTCAGTTAGAAGATGTATAACTTCTGTGACGGTAATTGAAATGAAGGAAATGGAAATTTACATAAATTTACAAAAGTGCATTTTCAAAAAAAAATCACGATTTCACGCAACATTTCTGCAAAATGTGGTTTAAAAAAGTAGTTTTTTTTTTAATTTTGCAAAAACAATTTTCGTCAAGTAGAAGGTACCAATATCATCAACATTTCGAAAATTCGAAAATTGGGGTGGTTTTCGTCGATAACGTTTTAACAGTACGAGATATGCAAAAAATTCAAATTGCCACAATGTTCATTTTTTCGTGTACTATACATTGGAGATGAGAACGATAACGTTATCGACGAAAAACGAAAGACGTACTTTCGAGGGTACGTTTCACCCTTTAAAAATCGGGTTCCGCAGATATAAAAAAAAACGTGTCGCCTATTTGTACCCATTCTACAAGCACGCCAAATTTCATCGAAATCGGAGAGATCGACCTCGCAACCTTTCCTTGTAAGAAAGAAATCTCTGAAATTCAACCCCTAGAAGAGTAAAAAGGGTTGTTACTACCCTTTCAGGCTAGTAAAATACTACCAAAAAATAAGGGAGGATGTATATGTATTTTACGTACGTTCATGTGTTTGCCTCATATCTCATAAACTACTTATGTTTTTATCGTGTATTATTATTTTCTTTTTATTATATAAACTACTATGCTTACATATTCTTTTCCTTTTTTTTAATTTTTTCTCTTTACACCATTACACTTGCAGAATGGACCAATCTCCTCTCTTCATCGATTCTCGACTGGAAGGCTCTCATTTTTAGCACATCTAAACATCACCGCATAAACCCCTTGACCGAATTCGCTCATATTCGAACTTAACTTTTTATTAGCATGAACTACTTGCCTAAAAATTTCATGAAGATCGGATCAACGGTACGCAAGTTATCGTCAAACCGACATGCAAACATACGAACGCCGATTTATTCCAGTAGATTGTGATACCTCGCTTCGCTCGATCAATTAGGTGGCTTTCTTTGTCACTGGGATACTGTGACAGATTTCATACGTGCACCCTGAGTATACAATACTTTTGGCATTTCCTTCTCACCGACGCAAAGATTTATGTAGATGAGCTCAATATACTGCTTGCCGTCCAGTTCACAGTTTGGAAGCATGTTTTGATGTTAGAATTTGCGACACGAAGTACCATTATCAAAATAAGGGACAAACACCACTTTAGCGGCAGAAAATAAGGCCTAACTGTGACAATTTATTTTGGGAGTATGAAAAAAGGATTAGGATTTATTTTGAGAAGGTTTATTTAACACATATTAACCTTCTCAATACCCCGAAAAAAATCAGTTTAGTGCGCCTCATTACCGGGAACAGTCATTTTTCCTCCAAGTGATTATTACGATGAAATAACTTTTCTGTTTGAAACTTGCTCAATAAGGGTGCAAATTCCTCACCACTGAAATGCGCCTATATTTTTCAATAACTGGGACATATGTTGTACCAGCCGTAATTTCAAAAAATTTCCAGACCGGGACAGCTTATGCCCCGTCAGGTGTGAAAGGGTTAAAGTATAAAAAAAATTATTATAATATTCATACAAAATGGCGGTGACAGAGCCCATCTTGAAAAACGTGTTTTTACAATTAGCTTCACGGGAGGACGGTTTCCTCGTAAGGTATAAGACCTGGAACAAAAATAAAAAAATATTATAATCTATATATTATTAGCTATGGGACTACGTAGGGATTTTTTTATCAAATTTTGAAAAAATGGCGCAATTTGAAAGAAACAAATCGATATTTTGCCCAAAAAATAAGCAGTAAATTGTTTATCAAAAAAAAGTTTACATTAAAGGGGCCAGTCCACTTTGAAAATTTCAAAAAATCGAAAGCAAGCAAAACTTGAAGAAATCGATGATGATGAGCAATCGAAGGGATTTTGTGCGGTGCAGGAATTGCCAATTGAGTTTAGGTAAGAGTTTTTCATAGTATAAACTTCAAACGCGTTTTTCTCGAAACAACGTTTTCAAAATCGAGCTCCATCGTATCTCTAAAGCTAATAAACCGATTCTCTTGAAATTTGAACCACATATTGTAAACATGATTCGCAACAAGATGACCCTCGATGGTTTTAAAATTTTTATTTTTACTCTTTTTTTTGCGAAAAATTGCGAAAAAAACGCGTTTTTCAATACTTTTTTCGTTTTTAATCTGCCATTTTTTTATTTTTTGATAAAACTTTATATCCGAGGGTCATTTTGTAGCTTTTGTCATACTGCATCTAATGGACTTTGATTTTTTGGTTTCAGACAAGACATTGCCGAGTTGTGTTGGAGCCCACCTATTTTTGGGGCGTTACGGTAAACTATAGTTTTTGTACTTAAAAATGAATTAAAATGAATTAAATTTTAAAAAATGTATTTCAAGACTTTATTTATCAAGCCCAACTACTGTTATATTCATATCTTTTATAAAATCCTCAAAAAAATCGCGAAAATAGTTTTTTTTCGTAGCTCCGAAGTGGACTGGCCCCTTAATCAAAAAACGGCTACGTACTCCCATAGAGAATGTAATTGTGAAGCTACTATCAAAATTTCAAATCGATCCATGCAAAGGTGTTCGAGTAATTCGTCCTGCCAGTTTGGAAAAAGTGGTTTCGAGAAAAACGAGTTAAAAGTTGTACGAGCACTGAAATCCTTGAAATTTTTGTTCACCTTTAATCTGCTATGCCTGCGCCATACGAGAGAAATTTTTGTTTACCTTTAATCTGTGATGCCTGCACCATAAGGGATAACACCATCCTAGAGTGGTGATATCCCTTAATGATTCACCCTGAAAAGAACCTCCGATATATTCGAAGAACTTTTTTAGGGTTAACATGCACGACACTGAAAATCTTAGTAAAATTGACTTTGTTCATAGAAAGAGCCGTTTATTTTATTTGCACAAACGCTCTAACCCTCGTGAGAGGTTAGAGGCGTAAAAACGATTGTAATACTATTCATATATGTATGTATATCGCAATCACATCGGTTGCCAAGTAGTACGAGGATGCGAGAGCGCTGCGTATGTCCGGACTATGGTCGTGTTCGTTGGGTCTCATCATTTTGATGCGACCAAGTGCGCAGGCGCATGATGATGCGCAACGCGCAACTGCGCAATCAAACGAGTCATGCGCAAAACGAATGACTCGTTTCATTGCGCAGTTGCGCGTTGCGCGTCATTGTGCGCATGCGCACTTGTTCGTATCAAAACGATGAGACCCAACGAACACGACCTATGTCTCGAGGCTGCGCAGACCGTCTAAGACGCGTCTACTGCGCTGGGAGAAAAAGTGTTGAGTGACATTCAAAAAGGCGTGTGACGTATGTTTACGACACGACCGAATGACTTTATTCGACTCAACGAATCGTTCGCTAAATCAACCGTATATTAGGGGATCTCTGGATTGCGTGGTCGGATCGAAAAATCACCTAAACAAAATCGATAGGAAAAAATCACATTAGATGGGTAAAATGTCATTAAATTTTCGATTCGTCGACGCGTTTTCGTGTGACGTCGATTTAAAGTTAAAAAGAACGAGGCCATATCACTGTACAAAGAGTACGCGGGGTCTTCGTCAGTCCGTCAGTGGCGTCGATCAGTGTCGATGTTTTTTGATTACTTGGCGTATAATATGGCCAGGGGCTAGTATCGTAATTAACCCTAGAACAATAACCTGGCGTGAAAAACCATCCCAGGCGAGTTTAAAAATCGCGCCCTTTACGAATTTTTCATGTTTTTCACCCTCTTACCTCATTTTTTTACTAACTGTTTCTACTTCAAGCGGAATCGCCCCAGGCCTACGTGATTCTACAGTAAAACACAAAAAGACAAAAGAATGAGCCCGAGTTGAACCCTTTTCGTGAAATGTTACTGGAGATATAAATTTTTCAAAATTGGGGTGCTTCATCACCCTAGGTTACCATAATAGGTAGGACAAAAATTTACCATAATAGTTACCATAATAGGTAAAACAAAAAATTAAAAAAAACATTCTAGGGTTAACCCTAGAATGATAACCTTATTTTTGGTTCAACTTGGGCTCATTCTTTTCGTTTTTTAATGCAGAATCACGTAAGCCTACGGCGATTCCGCTTGAAGTAGGAAAAGTTAGTAAAGCATGAGGTGAAAGGGTGAAAAACATGAAATATTCGTAAAGGGCGCGAGATTTAAACTCGCCTGGGGTGGTTTTTCGCCCCAGGTTTCGGCCCAATTTTTCGCCTATTATTCTGCGAGACACGCGGAGCTTTGCTAGCAGCAAAGACGCCATCGCACGCGCCCATAGCATCGATGGGCCACACACTAAGGTCCTTCGCAAAGAGATAAACGAAGCTGGATGAAAACCGGGAACGCGAGAAGCTTTGAAGCAAGGAGGCGAAAGAAGAAGAACACGAAAAGAAAGATGTGCGAGCCGGAGTACGAGGAAGGGTGGAGAGGACACCGCGAGAACGAGAGCCGTGGAGAGGGGGAATTCCTAGTGAGGCAGCGTTTGTCGGCACGTTTGTGGGACCGACTCGGCCGCCTCGAGGTGTAGAGGAGATGTCTCTCTCTCTCTCTCTCTCTCTCTCTCTCTCTCTCTCTCTCTCTCTCTCTCTCTCTCCCTCCCTCCCTCCCTCCCTCCCCCGTGTACCTAGCTGACATTGAGCCAGAAGAGTACCTATGGTAACTATTGCCCTTGGCCAAGTACAATTAGTCCGCAATGCAATTACCACTCCCCCCCCCCCCCCTCAGTAACCAAACATTCCCAACAACAACAAAAAAACATGGAATTCTTTCACATTAGTACTGCCAATATTGAAAAAGAAAGCAATATTACAAAATCGGATCGCTTCAGCCGACCTTTATTTTTTTTATTTAAAGCAGTAGTCTGCTTTAGAAGTCGAAAAAAAGCGTTTTTTCGGCAATTTTTTTTAAAGGGAAGGAAATGATTGCGGTAAACGAAATTTTGAGACGATAGTGTATTATATTCAAGCTTTAAAAAACAATTTTTATTATTAAAAAATATTGAAATTTTTCAAAGTTGTAACGATTTTTGTGGGGCGCCTGGAGTCTGCACTTGTAAATCGGTGCCGGTGATGGAGGTCGTGCGATGCATCTGAAACAGTCGAACCAATTTTTTTTTTAGTTTTTATAAGTTCCTTTTCTATATGAACTAAAAAAATACCGAAGAAATGATGAAATTCCAATTTTTTTCGGAGTTTGAAAAAAAATCACTTTTTTGAAAAAAAAATTCACTTTAAGTTGCAAAACAAGTAAGTTAAATAGTGCTTTTGTCCAACTTTTTTAGTTCAAATAGAAGATAATTTAATACTGAAGCTAGATCACTTTGATTTTTTTCGATCGGACATATATTGTTTTTGCTATCGCCGGCACCGTTTTCTAAAACTTGTGAAAATGAAAACTCGAGAAAACGAGCTTTAAAGTTTCGGTCCAAAAAAATATAAGTTTTTGGATACTTACACTAATTAGATGTTAATCAGCTATCCCCGGGCCATACAATAATCCTTCCTCATCTTCAAATCGATTTTTTGAAGCCGGTGAAGCAGACTACTGCCTTAAGAAAATATTATTTTAATACTAAAAGTATTAAATTTATAGTATTAAGTCAATTTAAAGTATTTTTTAAAGTATTAAAAAAGTATTATTATTATTATTGTTGTTGTGTACTTACTAAATATAATAATAGTGCTATAATAATCATAAAAATTATTTTTATAATAAACGTCATCGTTATCAATCAATCAATCAATTAATCCGCCAATCCATGAGTCAATCAGTTGTCATTACCATGATATACAATAGTCCGAATTGTGGAAGGACAACAAAAGCTTGCGAGCAAAAAAGCCTACCTAATTTGCGATCACCCGGCCCTGATTTACAATCGCGGGCCTCGCTAAGCATCTTCACCTTTCCTCTCTTTCCGCGAGATCGTCTCTTTCTGCTTGTGTACTGTCCGAATGTACTTTCTCTGGTCTTTTTCCGATTTATATATATATGCGCTCACACAATAAAATACAAAAACATTTTTTTATCCTTTCAAAGGCAAAAAACATCACTTTCACACCGCAGTCACGGCGTCGTTCCCTGCAACACGTTCCCTGCAAAAACAAGGCGAGAATAAAGAATGTCGTAATCCGGCCAATCGCACCCGTTCGCATCTACGTTAATTATTGTACGGCGTTGCGTTTCGCGGCTCTCGCGCTTTATTCGCAATTCGTTCGATTTTAGGGTCCTGCCGAACGCGGCGCAACTCGCACGCACACATTCGTGCACCCGCGGTACCCGAGATCGACGCGTGTCGAATTATTTGTATATTTATTAAGGCCTTAGGCACACGGGCATAAAATCATGTGCGAATTTAAGAATTTTTTTCGCATGAAAAAGTGATTCAGTCATAAAATTAATTACACTATTTAGTATGAATATCAAGCTGTTAGAAAATATAGCTTTTTTTGTGTACAAAATGGCCGAGTACTGATATTTTCTGTTATTTTTTTAGACGCTCGGCGGCGTGACATTTAGCATCCACAATGTTTTACCTAGAACAGAAAACAAAAATTCTCGTCAATCTACATTAGAATGCCTAGACAAGTACGTAGGGAATTAAAAAAATATTGTTCTATTCAAAAGTTGCAGGTATTTGAACTTAAGAAATGAATTTTAGGTGGAAAATTTCGATGTAACGGCTCATAAAGTGGTTATAAAATGAAAAGTTTTCGATTAGGAAGAAATTCCGTACGTACTTCTCTGCGAAATGCAATTAGGAACATAACTTTTAAATTTGAAGTAAATCGAGTGAAAATTGTTGAAGTTATTTGTCACGCCAATTGGAAAATAGCTGTTTCGAGAAGTTTCGAGTAGTCGGCGATTTTGTACGTCGAAAATAAATATATATATTTTCTAACAGCTTGATGTTCGTACTAAATAGATATGTAATTAATTGTACGAGTGGATTTATTTTTTCACACGAAAAAATGGTTAAATTCGCACATGAATTTATACCCGTCACTGTGGCCTAAGCCCTTAATGCGTGTATAAATTGGGGACAGGAATGAGAAGAATCAGAGTATATATATATATACAGTGGGTGAAAAAAGTATTTGTACATCTCACACGAAACTGTTGTTAAATCGGCTTCACTTGTTTGTTCTCGTTTTCCCAAGATTTTTGTAATCAGACACCATGTATAATTAGGATAAGGTATCGAACACCGAAACTTAATAAAGCATTAATTTTGTTCGTAGGAAAAAGACGACATGTACAAATACTTTTTATACCCACTGTATATATATATTAGGATGGCACAATTTTGAACTCCATTTTTCCCCTTTTTCTTGCCATCCAATTATCTTCTTTAAAGAAAGATTGTCGCGGAAGCTGCGACGATTTTTTTTTCGTCCACTTCTCACCCATGAATTTTGCGCTTTATAATTCTTAAATTAAGCTCGCGATAGCTCTGGCCGGCCAATGAATATTTAGTGGTCGCTCAAGGATTTCGAAATTCAGAATTAACACCAAAAATATATCTCGAATGCACTATAATTCCTTGTAGCATAAAAACAAAATAAATCGCGAATTGTTACATTTTCTGAATAATTTATTATGATAATTTGTAACAAACGCCAATTAAACGATATATGTTATTATGTATTATTGTATTATGGCGTTGCTTGTCACAGAGTACAGCTACGATGTCTCCACAGTTTGGCCAACGAGACCCACTGTAGGATGTATTACGATGCGCGGAAAACAACTGCCATTTTAGTTTTAAGAATAAAACGATCTATAATTTCGTTTACGGACAAGAGCTTTAAATAATTATATTATGAGAATAAAAATTATAATTCGTGGGTTAGAAGTGTAAGGTAAATTTGAAAAATCTGTTTCTAAAGAAAAAAGGATTAATTGCCGGCGCGAGATTTCGCGAGGTTAATTTAAAAATTATAAAGCGTAAAATTGTAGGGCGAGACGTGGACGAAAATAAAATGGTTTTTTAAAATGAAAAGTTGAATTTTTGGGAGGCTTGAGCGACCTCGCGGCTTTGACCGCTCGTAGCTTCCAGGACAATTTTATTTTCATTTTTAAAGAAGATATTTGGATGGTGAGAAAAAGAAAAAAAAATAGAGCTCAAAATTGTGCCACCCATGTGGCACAAATATATATTAAATATATATGTATTACTATATATATATATATATATATATAATTATTATATATATAGATATATACAGGGTGAGGCATATAAAGTGTTACAGACCAATAGCACTCAAACTATTGATCATATCCAAAAATGTTTCAGGCAAACGTTTCAGTGTTCGAGAAGGCCGTCATACTGGACCACCCTATTTTTTTATCGGTGGAGGCGCTGAAGATACGTCAAGGTCAACTCAAGGGCATTCAAGGTCAGTATCGATTATACAAATTTAAATATCTCGGATATGAACATTTTTTTCATTTGCTAGTGATCCGAGATATTTAGATTTGTATCATCGATACTGACCTTGAACGACTTTGACCCCCTAATCTTTTTTATGCGGCTTGAGGTGCTCAACAAGATGGTTGAAGTAAAAATGTACCATTCCATTTAAAAAAGTGAAGTTGACCTTGACGTAGCTTCAGCGCCTCCACCGATAAAAAAATTGGGTGATCCAGTACGACGGCCTTCTCGAACACTGAAACTTTTATGTGAAACATTTTTGGATATGATCAATAGTTTGAGTGCTTTTGCTCTGTAACAATTTAAGTGCCTCACCCTGTATATATATATATATATATATATATATATATATATATATATATATATATATATATATGTATGTATCACGAAGAATGAGAGATCTTGCGTCCTCGCTAAGAGCTATGAGCGCTGCGTCGCCGCCGACTTCACGGTACAGAAAACGAGCTCTGCCACCATCGCAATAGCAGTCATTCCGCAAGGTGGATGCGTGCGTCCGTCACGTGTCTTTCTAATCGTCTTGTCACCATCCGCACACGCATTATATCGCTTTTATTTATATATATATATATATATATATATATATATATATATATATATATATATCTTGGTCATACGCAACGTTAATTGCAGCTTGTTTGATCGCGACGACAGAAAATCCAGCACAGATGTGCGGATTTCTCATGGCCATCGAGTGAGGAAAGCTCGACGGCACGCTGCTCTTCGATGTCGCGTGCATTGGTCGAGATTCTTGAATTTGCTGCAAAGAGGAAGATTTGACAAAACACAATAATTGATGTAATAATACGAGTAATCATGACGACAAAAAATAATGAAAATAATAATAATGATGATGATAGTAATAATAATAGTAATGCCAATAGTCATAATAATAGTAATAAACCTCTCCGGAACCATCGAGTCTCGCCCAGTGTTATTGTTCCGGTCTAGATTAAGATCGACTTTTTCCCAGTGCAAACTGAGGAAGTGCGTTGCCCAGAGCAATAAAGTACACTAATTAAAAAATAAATAATAATGATAATAAAAGTAACAATGATCGTAACAATGACGATGAGGTTTGTGATGGCGTTAGCGATACTTCGACAATATCTAAATAATACTCATAATATAACATGAAATATTACTATATTTTTTTAACAATAAGTATGTATGTATTGTTATTTTCATATTTACATTATTATTATTATTATTATTATTAGGGTTAATTTTCCTTTCAGCACTGTAACGAATAATAATTATAAAGATAATAATACAATAATCATAGTAAAAGTGATATCAATGATGATAATAATAATCACAATAAAAAATAAAAGCAAAAAAATAATAGAAGCGTGTGAATGGTACACGATTTACGAATGCTATGACGTTCACGCGAACGTTGCGAGTATAAGAAATTCTTCCTTACCAAATATAATATCCGAACAAAAGAAACAATCGCTCCATATACTCGTGATGAATTTTCGTTGGGTATATGAGAAAGCGCGGACACGAAATGCTGGTACTATTTGTGTGGACCCCTGTATCCCACTATTATCATTTATGATACTGTGGTGGAGGCTCGCAGGCTAGGGCAAATCTTGGCGATCTTTATTTGGTGGAGCGAAGTGCGCGTAACCCTCTCTTGGCGCGGCGATAACACGCACATTTATATACATATACATACATACATATATATATATATATATATATATGTTGTGAAAGAGGAGGAAAGAGAAGGAGACTAGAGAAAACGAGCAGAGTCCTTCGCACAAAGGAGCCCTGGTGAGATGTACCCCTCAAGATCGGATAATATGGGTAGTTATTTGTCGGCAGCGATGTTGGTTTTTCGTGGTTAAAAGTGTGCGCAAACGGTGACGGTCGACAAGGGCCATGCGCGCCTCCTTTTGTATGTACGTGTGTACTCATGAGTGCATATGTATATATATACATCTACTCATGAGGATAAGGCCCCCCGTGGTGTCAAACTCGCCTCGGTTCGGGCCTCGAGGCCCTTCTCCCCCCCTCTCTTGTCTCTCCTTGTTTGTTATTATCATCACTATTGTTATTATTCGTCACAGTCATTATTATTGTTATTTTCGCCGCTTCATATCTCGAGCGCCGATCTTTCCTGAGGATCGCGCAGCTACGCAAATTTAGACACTGTCGAAGCGAAAAGTAGATCTCTCTGAGCGTCTACTTTGTCGCTCATTATTTTGAATTGTTTGAAGTGAACGTAATTATATCGCGGAACTTTTTTTTCGAAATTTCTCCGGAGTTTGGTGACGTCTTTTTAGAATGGCCAAAATTTTGTTGCAGAGGAATTTTTGTTTGAAGGTGCGACAATCGTGTGTTGTTTTTCTTTGCCGGCTTCGCTGATTATTTGTTTAGCGGTTATGCGCGCACACGGGAGCTTGGCCCTTGTTGGCCAATTAATGCGAATATATATATATATATATATGAGCGTGCTCCGTACGGTCGTTTCAGACACGTCGTTTTTCAACGAGCAAACTTACTGTACATGTCCATAAGACTGCACGTTTTTTCTTCTTTTTCCTCTTATGTGACACACCAGAGAAAGACAAAAAAGTATCCGAGAGCGCTAGAAAGGGGAGGGGGGGGGGGGCACGATATATATAGAAGGCTATACAGACTCGATGTGTGTAATGTGTCTTGATCTATGTCTCAATTTCCCAAGTGTCTATCTCTCTCACCGCGGCACTCGTCAGTCCCAGTGCCCTGAGCAGCCTTCGGGGATCGATTATTCTCGCCAGAGGCACCTGCGATCTTCTCTCCCTCTCTCTATTCATCGTTCTCTCTCTCTCTCTCTCTCTCTCTCTCTCTCTCTCTCTCTCTCTCTCTCGCTCTATCTCTCTGCTCTCTCCTTGCAATACCGTTCTACTTTATGCAGGAAGAAATGGTATAAAGACGAATAACATTCACTCGTATCTAGTTTACGTGATCGTCATTATAGCGTGAATTACCTACGAGGCGAATTTCATTTCATATATAAAACATAAAAGTGCGACCGTTTCTCCGTCGCGTCTCGTTATTATACGCTCTTTTCTTATCGTTCTTCTTGACCACCCCAGCCCCCTCAGTCGCTCTCCTTCGAAACAAGTTCGCTGCTGAGAATCGCGTGCGAATCGGGTGTTACTGTACAGTCGAATGTAATGGCGACACCGCGTAGATTGTCTGCTTTTTTTATTATAGAGAAGCCAAAAAATCGGCTTGGATGCGTGAATAAATAAATCGATGAATATGGACGAATTTTTATATATACGCTTATGTGTGTGTGTGTGTATATACAGGGTGTCCCTCTTATCTATGCCACCCAAAATAACTCGGTAATTATCGACGTCACAAAAAAATGTCCCAGACAAAAGTTATACGGCGTGAAGGAGGCCATCAAATGCGACCAATTTTTTTTTATATCCGTGGAGGCGCTGACGCATAGTGAAGGTCACCTCCACTTTTTAAAATGGAATGGTACATTTTTTCAAGCATCTTGTGGAGCACGTCGAGCCGCATAAAAAAACATCAGGGGTCAAAGTCGTTCAAGGTCACCTATTAAAATGAAATACAAGTCTAAATATTTCGGATCACTACCAAATATTTGCTAGTGATCCGAGATATTGAGAGTTGTAACATCGATACTGACCTTGAATGACCTTGAACAACTTTGACGCCATAATATTTTTTATGCGGCTTGAGGTGCTCGATGGTTAAAAAAAAGATGAACCATTCCATTTAAAAAGGTGGAGGTGACCTTCATTGTGCGTCAGCGCCTCCACCGAAATGAAAAAACGGTCGCACTTGATCCGCCCCGCCACACTTCAACTCCACCTTCACCTTTTGTCTGGAACATTTTTTTATGACGTCGATGATTACCGAGTTATTTTGAGTGGCAGAGATAAGAGGGACACCCTGTATTTACCCGGTGTCCCAAAAACGGACGACAATATTGCTGGTGCTGACATGCCAGCTCATGATGATCCAGAATAACCAAATATGACCTCAGTAAAAGTCTCATAGTTTTCGAGATATTATTCGAACTTGAGGCACATATCACAGTTGTGATATTTAATACGGATATTTTTCGATTTGGTTTTTTTTTCGTGCTATCAATAATAAATATTTACATTGTTAGCTCTTTTGAATTTTCGTTACTCAGTTTGATTGATAGTAGCATAATAAACGCACGACGCCGAACTCGCAACATATCTTAAAAATAGAGTAATTTAGTCTAGATTTAAAGAAGACGCAACACGTAGTTGTTGGTTTTTATTGAGAGCACGATCTTTTAGTAACATTCAGACAAAAAACCGAACCGAAAAATATCCGTATTTACAGCTGTGATATGTGGAATGTTGCCTTAGGCTAAAGATTTTCGCGGGTTTCAAAATAGTGGGAATATCTCGAAAACTATGACACTTTTACTGAGGTCATATTTGGTTATTCTGGATCATCATGAGCTCGCATCCCCCATGGAAATTTATGTACGTAAAATATATGCAGAAAATATATGCTACATATATATATATATATATATATATATATATATATCGGTCGCATATATAGTGACGAAAAATATAATAATACGTGTATATTCAGTATATATGCCCCAAATAAATGACGCATATATGACCCATATATTTTCGATATATTTTTCTGACCAAAAAAATATATGCTACGTATAAACACTATATATGATGCATATACGAGGCATATACGACGCATATATTTTCGATATATTTTCAATCTATTTTTTTGTCAGAAAAATATATCAAAAATGTATGCGTCATATATGACTCATATATGTGTCATTTATGCATCATATATGACGCATACATTTTTTATACATGTTCCTGACAAGAAATATATGCTGTGTATAAACACTATTACAGTTAAACTTAACAAAACTTAAAACTTAAACTTACAAAAACTTAACTCACAATTAAAGTACACTATTACATACAAGCAAATATTTACAGATATGCGCAGCATATCTGTATATATGTGGCATATATGTACCATTTATGCAGTATATATGTGGAATGTATGCAGTGTGTATGCAACATATATACTAAATATATGTGGTATATATGCAGGGTAAATGCTACATATATTATTGATATATGATACATTGATATACAGTAATACCACGCATATACATCCCATATATAAAAACGTTACGAAAATTAGAATTTGGCACATATATTTTCAATATATGGCGTACATTCCACATGTATTACAATTATTAATAAAATAAAATTGCAGTATATTTTTGCGTATATAAATTTCCATGGGGGATGCCAGCACCTGCAATATTATTGTTGGTGGTGGGACACCCTGTATATACAAATGATTGAAAAGTAATTCGTAGACAAGTGAAAGCCTCATCGTTTAATTCGTACCACGAAAGCCAGTAGATTATTAAGGGATCATAACAGGATATCTTTCGAAAAATCGGTTTTTTTTGCATTGTCCGATAATTTAGACGGCTATAAACATGCTGTTTAATATTCGGGGCTAAATTCGAATTATTCCGGTTGCTATACCCCCCTCTCTCTCTCTCTCTCTCTCTCTCTTTCTCTCTTTTTCGATCTCACTAGATCTCTCGTCTCTGGTCCCGATTTCGCGCAGAGCGCAACCATTAAAGGCAATCGCCACTTTTTCATGCCGAGCCAATGGCACCGGATGAGAGATGCGATGAGGTTATTGCAGCGCCTCGCACATGTGGTTAGACAACTAGATCCGTGTTCCTCCTCCTCCCTCTTTCAATTTTTTGAGATCGGTTCACCCTCATTTATATACATACCTATAAGGTTGTCGGCCCTGTAGTCGTCAGGGTCCTAGTGATCGCCATGATCTGTGATATATTAGCGGAGGAATTTACTATGTCGTATTACACGTATTCAAGAATATTAAAATCTTACACGTTGTATTACACGTATTCAAGAATATTAAAAAGAATAATAAAATCAAATATATTCAGTTACGTCGTCTATTTGCGATTTCGGTCAAATCCTTCATTTGGAGGTTAAAGTGAGCCGTGTCACAGTTCGGGTGATTTGACAATGCCTGGAGACTTGCGTGAGGTTTGTCTTCAATTTATGAATAAGAATCTTACTTTGCGTTCAGCATAGGGAATGATAGTTTTATGCTAACTGGAACGAGTTTTCATATATGACGATTACCGGTTCAGCAATGTAAGCACTGTGCCGATTAATCGCCACGACTGACGATAACTGGGACAAGGTTAACAAAAAAAATCTTATTAATCGAATATTAATTTAGAGAAAATCAGAAAAGCATTATTTTACCCGTAAGTAGCATTGTCTGAAGAATCCGTGGACCAGAAATCGTCATACGCATATTCGCGACAGTAAAAAGATATACATCTAAATAAACGTTGATTACTGGGTCGAGACCATGTTGATTATTGGGTACGACTCGAACACAGGTGAAAACCACTCGATCGAAAAAATATTAAGACGTTGAATTAGTTCTCGCGGTTTTCCAACAGATGGCGTTACCGGAACTGTGTGCGTGGAGTTTACAATGGTGACGCAGCTATGATGACGTACTATAAGCAGGCTTCAAATTTAGTGTATTATTTCGCCGAAGGGTTAACAACTTATTTTTTCATAGTGTTAAACATGTTAAATTTCGTGCCAAAAAGAGTATTTGCGGGGAATTTTACCAAGCTACTTTATTTAACAAAAATCTGCTGCTGAAGAACTCGGATTTTTTTTGAGACTTACGGCGGCCATGCTCGGTTGGAAACGACATGCAGAAATTGGTTTAGACGCTTTAAAATAATTATTTTTATGTGTTGAATTGGAGGCATTACTTCATGTAGACCCACGTCAGGCACTAGCTGAACTTGCAGAATGATTAGGAGTTTATCACACAACAGTTTCGAAACATCTGACATTAGGAATGATTTTAAAAAATTACGCATTGATTTTCACGAAAAAACAGCCAGAACTTATTCAACATCCCAATATTAAAAATTATTTTATCATAAAATAGTTGTATATAATTATTGAAAATGAATCAAAATAATAATTCTGACGTCATAGCCATAAGTAATTCGTTAAATTTTTTTAATAAATAAAATTGTACGTATTAGAAATGTATGTCTTGAACTTTTTGTCAAATGTTTTAATAAAAAACACAAAGTGTGTGACTGAGTTCCTCAAAATTATTATACAGTCCTACATACATACACAATCGAGTCAACAAAGGACTACGGATCTTTTCATAATTAGTTAAATCCGTTTGGACGCATGTGATGATTAGTGAGACGTTCATATAGCGATTACTAGACCAACCGTCATGGCGACATGACGGTGACCTGTAGGTACAATACCGTCCTATAACCTTTACGAAATGTTTTTTTTCGAAAACTGTACCAGGCACGAGAATTTCCTAACGACGTTCTTCTTTGTAATAAAATCTGATTAAGAATGACTTACAATAACTTCTACTCACTTTCCAAGTTGAGCTATATGAATTTGCAAAGGCGAGCGATCTGCTTACCGGGGTCGTCTAGTGTGCAGACCGTTTTTTAATGCTGTTTTGGGGATTTTTTTTTTGACAAACCATTAAAATAAAATAATTTATAAATTGTACATAATTTTTATTAACATTTAAACAAACTTTGTCCATTTTTTTAAGTCATTATATAGAATATAGTCGAAGATACACCGCCCAACAGGAACACGTACATAAAAAGAGGTGCTCCACTGCTGCCATGATTCCGGGCGTTCTGCTTATCTGACATCAAAAAACCAAACGCAATTTGAATCGTGAGACTTGAGGCTCTACGTGAAACTAAAATAAAGTTAGAATTCAAAATGAAGATTTTTTTTACGCTTTAGAAAAAAAATCATTTTTTTGGGGTCTATATAACTGATAAAAAGAAAACTAACGAAGCAATCTTAAGGTATTCCTTTTACGAACCCAAATATTTTACACGTAACTGATTTTCGTCTATAATGAAGTAAAAATACATCCCAGTATACTAGTAAAATTTCAAGCCGAGTTAACGAACCTTTAATGAAAGATAACGACCCTAAAAATCGTCTCATTTATACGGCGCTTGATGGAGATGTCACGCTGGCCACATTTCTATCTAATAATTTATACACTAAATAACTCTAGATGCCTGATATAAACTGCCCACAGGTGTAAAAAAGTCTAAAGATTCCGTACCGACAATAAAAACAGAGGGTCACCGAACGTCTAAAGAAAATATTAATGTTAAAACTTGGAAAAATGTGACTAGCAGAAGAATTCTCGTAGCCGTGACGTATCGAATAAATGTAAAAATGTCTCAATCTACTAAATTTGGGCAAATTTTTTTTATTCTAGTTTATCGTTGTGTATAATAATCCATGGTAACTTATTTTTTTATTAAGCGCAATTGTAATTTATCGATGATTCAGAAGGCCCTGCTTATGCCCCCACAAAATACGACCCTCCGCGAAAGGAATACCTTAATCATTTTAGGTCAACTTCTAGTTATATACGTACTAAAGATGCTGTATAAATTTGAGCAGAATCAATGGAATAGTTTTTGAGATATCATGGCAGCAGTTTGAAAAAATCGTGTTTTGAGAAAAACGCGTTTGAAAGTTGTTGTATATAATTCATAATAAAAAAATGGTCTCCCCATCAATCTGCTATGCCTGGACCATAGAGTACACCTTGCTCTCTTTCAAAGAAGTCGTGCAAGGCCGTATTCTCTTCTTTTGATCTGACACACTAGACGACCACCTCAAGGTTACAATTACTGGGCCAATTACTTTAATAGGTATCGTTACTTCAGCGGTAAAAAGGCTCGCAGCCTGTCTACACTGAGGAACAATCGCGCTCTTCTGAGTTTCGGTATTTGATGTACCTACTACTTGCATCTGTATCGATATAACTGAATGCGAGATATACAGAGTGTCTCATTTTAATTTTACACCTGATTTATCTCGAAAAATACTGCTCCGATCAAGTATTGAGTACAAATAAAATTTGTAGGATTCCAAGGGGGGGCTAAAAAAATCGTTTTTGGTCCTTAATTCAAAATCGCCACGTTGAGGGGCTATACCAGTGTGACACTTTCAAAAATCGATTTGTTTTGCCTTTTTCGACTGTTTATACTTTCAAGAATATCATTATCATTTATATCATTTATATCAATATCATTTTATCTTTCAAAAATCGATAGTTGAATCTCTAAACGCGTTTTTCTCGAAATGAGATTTTTAAAATTTGCTGACATTGCATCTCAAAGAGCAATTATCCGATTGACTTGAAATTTAAACTGAGTACTCTTGGATATATTTACTCTGCAATGACGTAGGATATTTTTGATTCGATGAAAGTTGACGTTGTGGCATTGAAAAAAACGACCATTTTATAGGCAAGAGACTTTTTTTTTATAACTACGCTATTTTGTTAGATTTTAGTATTTTTCGAAAATCCTACGTCACTGTACAGGAAATACCTTCCAGTTTAATGACATTTTTTCCTTTTTCGGTTTCAGCTACCCAATCGGGCTGAATCATGCCAGCAGTGGAGGAACTTCTTTTTTGCGCCTCCGAAGGCTGCGCATAAGTCGCTTGGGTCTCAATATTGTTCTATGAAAAAATTATGTATTATAGGTCAAATATAGCCAAATATATTGTTAATTTTCCGAACATTTAATTGAGTACTTTTCTTCCAAAAAATTCCCGCAAATCACCTAAATTTTCAGCGTTTACACTGGTATAGCCCCTTAAGACAGCCAACATGTTTTTTTTAAATATTACACAACCATGTAAACAGGACCTAAAAGAGGATTTAGGATCTAGGCCTTAAAAATTTGCGCGTTTGCATTTGTCACGCTCACGGTCATTCACCGCCGTTGTAGAACAGCTGTCACTTTCACCTGACACCGCGACAAACTTGTATCGGGATAAATAACATATATTTACCCGGCTGGAAATTGAGTTATGGCGCTAATCACGCTCGGATCAGGTTGCCAGACTGCCATTATATGGCGTTAGTGTGGCAACCAGATCACGGCGTGAACAAAAATGTAACGCTGTCCCCGATAACGGCGGGATCTGGCAGCCTGATTACGCCCAAATCTGGCAGCCTCATTGGGCCACTACCCTGGCGCCTTATGATAGCGTGTATACGGCTGCCTGATCGGATGTATTAATATTACAGAAAATATACGGAACGAATAACATACGACTTTTTTTGTTTATTTTATATTTAAGACCAACTTACATCTGAACAGTTCAACATAACATAAATTTTTTAACTTACTGACAGTCTTTTGTTTTTTTGTTCTTATATTTATTATTTTAATATTTTTGTTTATATATTTATTTGAAATATATATGTAAAAGCTATATCCGCACACTTGTGGTCATTCTTTTTTTTGTCGTTCTGAGCGGTGACCGCCCCAGTCCTTCGCGCGGTTCAACACCTTGCCGACAGCTTGCTGGACTTGATTAAAATAATGGCAGTCCATCAATATTAAATTGTAAATACAAAATCTTTTCTCTGTGGATATCTGTATTCACATACCTCTGAAGGTAATTTTTCATGCCAAAGTACACAAAGTGACCAATGGTTTCACCATTTTCGTCTGTAAAATCGACTATGTCGTATGTAGTTGAATTTGTGCTTAAAAAAGTTTTCGCTGACTGAGGTAAATGAGGTAGTAACCTTCGTCGGAAAATTTTAAACGAACCTTGAACTTGAGTGTGTGGGATATTGTTGTTGATGACCCATTCTCGCAGTTCTTCAACTTCATCTCTGTTCCAACATTGCACATTTTCTTGACCAGGCTCTTTATCTTTGCTGCCACTTAAATCCTCTCTGCTGACATGGGGATCTTTTTCGCTGCCGTTCGAACCCTGTCCGCTGACATGGAGATCTTCTTCCCTGGGGTTGAGATTCTCTCTGCTGACTTGGGGAACTTCTTCGCTGCCATTCGAACCCTCTCTGCTGACATGGAGATCTTCTTCCCAGGGGTTGAGATTCTCTCCGTTGACATGGGGATCTTCTTCGCTGCCATTAAAACCCTCTCCGCTGGCATGGAGATGTTCTTTGCTGCCGTTAGAACCCTCTCCGCTGACATGGAGATCTTTTTCCCTGGGGTTGTGATTCTCTCCGCTGACTTGGGGATCTTCTTCGCTGCCGTTCGAACCCTCTCTGCTGACATGAAGATCTTTGCTGGGGTTGAGATTCTCTCCGCTGACATGGGTATCTTCTTCGCTGCCAATAAAACCCTCTCCGCTGGCATGGAGATGTTCTTTGCTGGTGTTCGAATCGTCTCCGCTGGCATTAGGATATTGTTTGCTGGTAGCTTTATCAAGACTTTCCTGATCTTGAATTTTATCATTCGGGCCTCCTTCTGTAAATATTCAAATTTTTCGTAAACAAAACAACGTATATCATTCTCATTTTTCAAATTATATTTTATATTGATATTATACTATTTTTTATTTTTTAAATATTTTTATACTTTTTGAATTATATTTTATATTGATATTATTCTATACACAAGTGTATAAAAATTCATAAATTTTGTAAAGGTTGAAAAAGTAAGGTTATACATACCTGGTACTTGACCATTCTCGCAATTCTTCAACTTTATCTCTGTTCCAACGTTGCACATTTTCTTGACCAGGATCTTCATCTTTCCTGCCATTTAAATCCTCTCCGCTGACATGGGGATCTTCTTCGCTGCCATTGAAACCCTCTCCGCTGGCATGGACATCTTCGCTGCCGTTCGAACCCTCTCCGCTAACATGGAGATCTTCTTCGCTGGGGTTGAGATTCTCTCCGCTGACATGGGGATCTTCTTCGCTGCCATTAAAACCCTCTCCGCTGGCATGGAGATCTTTTTTGCTGGTGTTCGAATCCTCTCCGCTGGCATTAGGATATTGTTCGCGGATAGCTTTATTAAGACTTTCATGATCTTGAATTTTATCATTCGGGCCTATTTCTCTAAATATTCAAATTTTTCGTAAATAAAACAACGTATATCGTTCTCATTTTTCAAATTATATTTTATATTGATATTATATTTTTTTTTATATTTTTAAATTTTTTAAATTATATTTTATATTGATATTATTCTATGCACGAGTGTATAAAAATTCATAAATTTTGTAAAAGTTGAAAAAAGTAAGGTTATACATACCTGGTACTTGTACCGATGCTCGGGACTCGTCAACTTTTTTCTTCGCACGACATCTCCTAACACGCAACCGTGACAAATACCGCTTCCTTTCTTTGCGATTCATAACATTTTCACTTTATATGCTCCTTTTTATATTTCCTAAAAACTTTCAAGTTTTAACCCAAACACGATGTATACATTTCCAGTCGGGTATAAAATATGACACACGTGCAAGCATATATATATATATAGTTTTTGAATGCAACACTGGCGCCACCACTTTAGCGCTAGCCTGAGCACTGCCATGCATGGGCCTCCTAATAGAGCCATATTAGGGCACTGATAAGGCAAACCACATTATGGCCATTTTCACGTTTGTCATAAGTTTGCCTGACCTGTGGCTGCCTGTTCACGGCAGGCTCACGGCCGAATCAAAATTCCCGTAATACGGATAGCCACACAGCTCCCTCATTACGGCCCGATCATAAATCTGGCAAGCCTGAACAAATTTCCAGCCGGGTATTCATCCCGAAATTATCTGTACAAGTAGTACATTCAAATATAATGATGCATTTAAAAAGTACTCTGATATAACGCAATTATGTTTTCCTCGCTTTTCGCGCGTGTGAACGGTGAACGCCTTCTTATAAATTATTAATAAGATAGTATATTGAGATATGCTGATACATTTCAAAATTACATTTTGTGTCAACGGGGGGCCTCCGCCCCTTTCACCCCCGGGCAGTGCGTACGATGCAGCTTCCATGTGCGAAACAGCTTCCATATGCAATGCACCTTCTGCACGTGTTTGCAGCCATATGTATTTAACAATACAAATGTTCGTAAAACATGGTTTTGGTATGTAAATAATAGTGTGCACCGTGGAGACAGGGGCTTTTACGCCTCGCGCGATGTTTTCGGTACATCGCGCTCGGCGTAAAAATCCCACTTTGTCTCCTTGGTATACAATGTACTATTTTAAATGGGACGATAACTTTTTTCCACCAAATAATTCGGCAGGCCAAAACTAACAAATTTTGTAGGACTTTTTTTGATAATGTTCATTATTTTTAGGTTAGAACACCATTTTTTATTATTTTAGCGCTATTCAGAATGTACCACGAGGAGGTGAAGCCTTCAACATCCCTGGTGCATGTGTTCGTGTGTGTGGGTGTGAGTTTGTTTGGGTTTGTTTACGTTTGTTCAATAACCCAATTCCAAACGAGGTTTAGGTCTCTGTGGCTCATCACTTCCCCTGTCAAACACACCTAAACAAACTCAAACGCACACTCACACTTGAGGTTGTTTGATAACGTAAATGACGAGCCGCAGACACCTAATCCTTGTCTGGTCGGGTTATCGTACAAACCCAAACAAACTCGCACACACACGCACATGCCTAGGGATGTTAAAGACTTTACCTCCTCGTGCTACATTCTGGATAGCGCTAAAAGAGTAGAAAATTGTGTTCTAACCTAAAAATTATGAAAGTCATCTAAAAAAATTTCTCACAATATTTGTTCGTTTCGGCCCGACAGATTTTTTGGTGATAAAAGTCATGTTTCCGTTTAAAAAAACATGTCGGCCATCTTAACGTTGCCATTTTCACTTTTGGACTAAAAATAATTCTTTTTTATCGTCCCCGTCTGAGCTCTAAAAGTTTTATAGACTCAATACTTCATCGGAGCAGTGATTTTGGATATAAATCAGGTGTAAGATAAAAATGGGACACCTGGTATATTTTAGGAGTTTTCGCGCCCCGCGTAAAATTCTATTCCTTGTACGACACCGCCCTACACACACTACACTTTAGATCTCAATTTACAGTCCCGGTAGACACGATTTACTCAACGTTTTCAAATCGCATTTTTCTCTGGCGATGGTGCTGGATTTTTTATTCGTGTTTTTTATTGTTCCCACAAATTAATGAATATTAATGAAACTCGCCACTGGAGCGAAGTGCTAATTCGTCATGAGCAAAGTCGTGAGGACGTTATGAAAAAAAGAGAAGAATTCGAGGCTCTGCTCTTTACGACGCGCTACATACAACTGATGGTAATAAATGTTAGGGATTAATTTATGGGACTATAAAAGGATTAATTGGCTGCTCGCGCGTTCGTTGAAATATATTTTCGTGGGATTGCGTTATTTGGCAATGCTATTCTGGTCGATTGATGAATCTAATGGGTACGAAAATAACTCCGAAACAAAGAGGAGCGGGGTTTCGGAAGATTTTTCAAAAATATTATTTCATGTCTGGCAAGTAAATTTCATCGTAATAAATTATTCCGAACGATGAACTTTTTTTCTATTTTTTTTTCTCCATCTTAATTTTTTATGATTCCTTTATTTCGCCAAATAATTTCGTTATTAATTATTCTTTTATCGTAATTTTACCCGCGTCAAGGCAGGAAATAAAACGCGAGTCAGACCGAAATGGGAAGAGATTGATTAACTGATTTTATTATGTCCTAGAATTTTTTTGGAAAATTGCGAAAATTATATACATCGGGAAGTCAGTGTTATTATAGGAAACGGAGCCTCAGACACCATAGCATTGCTAGCATTCTTGCTAACACTTTCTTTTATTAATACCAACGATAAATGTTAGTGCTAAAGAGAGTCAGAGAGAGAGAGAGAGAGAGAGAGAGAGAGAGAGAGAGAGAGATTTCTTGTGGTGGTCACCGGTTAGACGACTAAACCTGCCAACGAATCCTTACATCGATGTGTATAAAACCAATATCAACATGTTTCGTTATAAAGTCTGCGTACGTACATATACACTACCGGCGAAAAGTTTCCGGACAAAAGTTTAAAAGAGTGCCGGAACGGTTTTCTACGCCATTTCGCCGGTAGTTGACCTAGGCCAATTTGATAAACGGCATTTTAAAGAGGAGGAATTTACTTTCATTTTGGCTTTTCTCAACAAATTTTACGATTCTTTTACAATTAGCACCCGGTTGTGAAAACGACCATTTTTCGTCGTTTTTTTGTTCCTTTTTAAGTGGACCCCGGTTGAAGGGGAAAAAAAATCCGCATTTCTTTGACCAAAATCATAAAGGGGGAAGCCTAAGCTTCAATTCCGTTTTTTTTTTTTTAATTTTCTACGATTTTTTCTCCAACAATATTTCGTTTTTTTGTGAAAAAATACACTAGTCCAAAAAATTAAAGAATCAGAAAGCTTCTTACATTTTTTAAAGTGTTTTTTTAATGTTTAATTCATCAATGAATTAAACATTACCCCATTGCCTCATATTCCACTGGCGATGTTAGCGAGCGTACGCTAGACGAGCCCGGCGATGTCTGGCCGTCAACATTGGTACACGGACGGGATGTCCGGCTCGCAGCGCAGACTCACGGAGACGGTTGTTAACCGTTTGGTACGAAAAGTTTCGCGGCCGTTGTCATTGTTGTCGTCGTCGTCTTCGTCGCTGTTGTTGTTGTTGTTGCTGTCGACGGTTTGGGAAATGCTGAGCAATGATGTTCGCATGGACAAAAGGTTCTTGACGAACATGTCGAACGATTGCCCGATCATCTCGAGGAGTTGTTATACGACCCTGTCCCGACCGTCGACCGTATCCACCGGTTTCTTCATAACGCGTATACGCACGAGACAACCGATGCGCTAACGCCCAATCTTTCACCGACATCCCGATAACTGTACTCCTCTCCGATAAGAGTCACTAGCCGAGCGACTTCTGCACCAGGTCAATGCCGCCCAGGCATTTTTGAAATGCCAAAACTGGCAAAATTCAATGTCACCTAGGCAATACTTTTTTAAAAAGTTAAAGTTCAAAAAAACTTTTGATGAATTTTTTCGCCAAAACTTCGAGGAATTTTACCGAAAAGAAAAAAGATTAGTTTTGAAAAAAATTGTTAATAAATTTGTTCCTTAAAAAAAATGAGGTTTGAAGAGAACTTCCTTTTGTAACCCTGATAACCTTCTCAGAAAATATCGAGAATTACTCGCATGAATGTTTTCAGATAGAGTAGTGAGTATAGCTTGGAGGTATCAACTTTTAATTAATGAAAATAACGAATGAAATTATGGTGAGCGAAGGCCGTATCGTGTCTAAGATGAGTCAGTGTTGTTTCCTGAAACGTTTGACATATTTTTAAAAAATTGAAAATTTTTCGAATTCTTTTTCACAAATTCAACAAGCAACTAGTGCAAAGTTGTGAAAAAAGTTGAAAAAAGCTGGTCTTTTCATTTTGATGATGATTACACGATGTTGAGGAACAATAGATTTGTTCCTTCAATTGTTTTGTAAACTTTGATCAATCGGTCCGGAAAAACAGTGGGACAGATCGATTCGTAAATTTACAGGGCTATTGGGGATACATCAAGCTGAAAAAAAAATCTGGCAACCCTAGTCTTTCCATCAACGCTTGTAGTGTAGTGGTAGATTCACTGAAAAGCCGTAAAACGTCAATTTTTTGTAATTTGTTCATTTCAATGTTAAGTGTGAAAAAAAATATTTGTCAAAAATTAATGAAAGAATTTTGTGGGAAATGTATTCAAGTTTTCGAAGCTGCCCTTTAAATCCTTCTGCGATCATTGGTCGCTGAGATGTCGATGATCAAAGACCTTTTCATTCAATCCTTTCAGGATCCTTTTTCATTCAAGGTCGGATATCTCAGCAAAAAATTGACGTAGAGAGACTAATAAAAAATGAAATTGAAGCTAAATAAACAAGCTTACTGACCTATTTATTGATTTAACTGAAAAAGAATTCCTGAGCTCGTGGAAACTTGAAAAAAAAAAATTTGACGTTTTTTTCGCGCTATTTCTCATGATTGCGTAATAACCGTAGCTCTAAAAAAAAATTGCCGACAGATCTCAAAACTAGAAACTTGAAACTTTAAAATGCTTTTTTTCATCTCGATACGACAATTTTTTACACAGATACAGCGCTTCAAAAAACACTTTAAAAAATGCAAGACGCTTGCTGTTCCTTAAATTTTTTGGACCAGTGTAGATAATTTGAAAATTGCTCTGGAGTACGAAAACGATGAGATGACAACAAAACCTCAGGATAGCAAAAAAGTTACATTGCTTCTTGTGAGTCCACGAGAATTTTTTCAGATTTTTTTTTCGAAATTTTTTCGTTTCATCTATTTTTGGTCAAAGCTCGACTGATCTAAGTACCATAACAATAATATCATTAAATTTTTGATTACATCCCGTGCGGAAAACTGATAGGGCATCCCTAATAAAAATAAGGGCCTTTCAGGGCTTCCCTAGTGCTTTCCCTAGTAGGGATTTCCACAATGGGCCCAGACTTGGCCATTATCGGGATAAACTTGTAGGGATTTCCACAAAAGGCCCTGACTTGGCCATTATGGGGATAAACCTGTAGGGATTTCCACAATAGGCCCAGACTTGGCCAGTATAGGGATAAACAAGTAGGGATTTCCACAATAGGCCCAGATCTGACTATTATAGCGATAAACCAGTATAAATAGCTTAGGCTACATGGTTGATGGGATTTCAATGATTCAAATCGATTATATACATCGATCGAATAATATTATCGAACGCAAATTGGGAAAAAGCGTAAGGGCATTAGCAAATAAAAAATCAACGATGAACACAAATATGCAGACAAATATCAGACAGTATTTATTTATCAAATTAAAGAAACCTTTTACATAGATACAAACAATTACTCATGGTTTCACTCATACATGGAGTAATGCTAGCGCATAAGGGTGAACAGTCCCAACCGGTTTTCTCGACATTTTTATAGCAACTAATTTCCGCTCAATACTCATCATAGGGGAAATTATTTCTTCTGAAGACTTCGCTGATATTTCCCATTAATAAACTTTATCTGACTGTGTAGGATAAGTAAATAAATTGGTCTTTGTTTTCCAGATCTTTCCCTCAGTGGAAATAGATTCTAGTGATTCAGTAGACCCATATATTTTTTCTTTCTACTACACATCCATTCCTTAGAATGGATTATTTTTTGTATTAATTTTGTCATGGCAGTTTGTCATAAAGGCTCACATGCAAATACGCAATCACATTTCTACGCGCGCACACATACAAACACATGTACTCACGCCCACACCTATGCACATGAACAATTACATAAAAACAAATACAGATATACCCTGACGCATTTAACATACACGTATATCCACTGATACGGATATTTTATGGCGCTGAAATGGTTATGATGAGGCGCCGTTGAGGCATGTTCAGGGCGCTAAAATGGTTTTGATGAGGCGCCATTGAGGCAACTTATAAGGCCCCGGTCGTTGCGCCTTTAATGGCCCTTGTTGACAAAGTGTGACCGGCCGCTAACGGTCCTCATATGGCTTCCAGATTAGGGCCCGAATAAAGTTAGGGGAATATTATTGGGGCCCGATCACAGCCCCATCTCAATTTCCGCACGGGATATTAAATTTTCCTACATATAAAACGAAATATTGTTGGAAAAAAATCGTAGAAATTTAAAAAAAACGAAATTGAAGCTTAGGCTTCCCCCTTTATGATTTTGGTCGAAGAAATGCATAAAAAAATGTTTTTACTGCAAACGGGCAAGAACCAAAATAAAGGTAAAACCCTCCTCTTTAAAATGCCGTTTATTAAATTGGCCTAGGTCAACTACCGGCGAAATGGCATAGAAAACCGTTCCGGCACTCTTTTAAACTTTTGTCCGGAAACTTTTCGCCGGTAGTGTACATACCTTCAGGTGTACATATAAGTACATGGAGAAATACTTTTTTCAAGGCGATCCATAGACTCGACTGTTTTCAAACTCCCGTTTCCCCATATATACATTTATATGCATACATAGATGTGATCTGAGGTCGTCTACAATTATGTGTAGGTTCGGGTCTTTAAAAGCGTTCCCATAATCAAAGCGAGACCAACAGGTGAACTCGTCGGCAACGACAGCTGCCTCGGTTGCCTCGTATACTTCTTCTTTGGCTTTTATTTTTTCTCCCCGCCGCTGCCATCCCCAAAATATCTCGCTGCTCCCGGCAGCACCAGTTATTTCTCACCCATCGATTCCAAAGCGCATTATATTACGAGAAAGAAGATCGAGAAAGACCTCGCCTACCCGATTAATGCTCGATCAAATAATAGACAGGAAGTGATCGAGAAGAAGAGCCCGCCGCAGACTCGGCACGTACAACACTTATTGAATTAAGCTAATCATACATCGGACATCACGTGTAGCCAAAAAAACTCGATTTTGTATATCTACCGATCTCAGTTGCGATCCAGCCGTCCGATATGCGATTCGTTCATTCAATTTTCGGAGGCGCACGTATTATGACGACTTCATCATTGTATAGAAATGGATCGGAATGAGGCATTCGAAATTGATTCGTACGAGGATTTTGTACGCACGAATTTCCAATGAAAATCGGCGTAGACTTTCAAGTTCAGCAGTCGAGGAGCGAATTCGAGCAAAAAACGTTTTTTCGTTGGATTCATTATTATTAATTCATGACGATATTGGATGATTACATTCGTAATAAATTAATGATGACAACGACCGTCATAATCAGAACGACGATACATTAATGATAATTACATTATTAATAATAACAAATAATAATAATAACTGGCGTAGGGAAGCTGGCGTTGCCCATCGCCCGGGGGAGCTCCCTCGCAATTGCCATCGGCATACCGGGCCAACCACCCAGCATGCCGACTAACTAGGTGGAACTAGGTTCCACAAACACCTAGTCAAGCCTCACAACCGATCCCTCTCGGATGGGGACTAAGGATCAGTTATGAAGGGCACCCGGATAGGATCCACGGCAGCGACCACGGCGAAAAAACGGCGCCTCGAGTGGACGGAGGGACCCAGGGAGGACCTCACCCGCAGCTGGAGGGATAGCGTACCGTCGCGGCGGGGGTACATGGCGAGGTTGCAGGCCCTGTGGAGGTAAGTGCACCCAGAGCTTGCTCACCTCCTGCAACAAGATCTGTGAGACCAGGCCGCCCGCTTGCGACGACAAGGCTACGAATTCTTGTTACTACCACCAGGGCTGTTGGGCAGGCACTCTTCCGCGCGTTCAGTGCGGAGCACTGCCGGACGGCCTCAAGATCAGTCCCCGGCAGTGGGGACCTCCCCCGGCAGTGCCCCCATGGCGCGTCGATTTGACAGAGGACTATAGAACAAGGAGGGACAGAACACTGGGAATTTGTTTCTTCAGCCTGGTTGCCTAGAAGCAGCAGCAATTCCTGAGACTGCTGATCTCCTCATGCATCCTCTGTTCAGTGTGTGATAGACTTCATTGCGGCGGAGAAGACGTTCACTCCGAAAATCCGAAAAATCCGCTTGGAACTGAAATGCCGTCACCACATATTGAACAAAGATATCCTTCTTATTGTAAAGGAACGCTTCTTGGCAAAGGTGCGGAACCTGGGGTTGCGAATCAATCCCTAGAGAGGCGGCTGGACCCTGAATGCCCGGTACAGCCGACGCAGCTCGGCCAGGGGAGGTTGATACTTGAGCCGTGTCGCCTCTTCTTTTTGCGACACGTTTTCCTCAACCAGGGCCGAGAACTCAATGACGTATATCGTCTTATGGTCAAAATCGAAGAGGACATTCATTCATTCTTCTATCAGAAGATATAAGGAAAGCTTAAGAGAACAGAGCCTACGCAGCCTAGAAAACCGAATTTGAGTGAGAGTGTACAGTGTGTGCGTTCGTTTCGTTTAAGCAAGACGTTTCTTTGTTTTAATATTCGATACATCGAATGTAATACATCGATGCATCGTTAAACATCGACAAGAATCGATACATCGAATTCATTCGATGCATCGAATAGTACACATCGATGTTTTCGATCCATCGATGTATATCGAGCACCCTTATAGCAGAGGGCCTCTTCGACACCCTCGGCGTCTTGTACAGAGCGCTAATCACTGCGAGGTGATGGTAAGATCCTCCGGCATTCAGGTGTTTGAAGATGCTCCCATCCATTAGCCGGACATCAGCCGCAACACCCTTTTCTCTCTCTCTCTCTCTCTCTCTCTCCCTCTCCCTCCCTCTTTCTTACTAAGTGCGCAACTAAGTTCCCGGGTTTCACACATGGATGGCGCTAGCGACACATGTAGTCGGCATACAGGTCTGAAATTGGATGCCTTTATCGCTTGGACATCTGTTAAGAATACCCAGTCGTAATATAAACAAATATCGCAATACAACGACCTTTTTTCTAACCTCGAAAATGTCAAAGTCACTTTTCTGCTTCGACTTTAAAAAACAGCGGCTGAAGCACGTCGGTTACTTGAGGAGGCATACGGCGAACATATACCATCGAAAACAACGTGTGAAGATTGGTTCAAGCGGTTCAGAAGTGGCGATTTTGAGACTGGGGACAAGGAGCGCTCGGGAAGACCGCAAACATTTGCGGACGCCGATCTGCAAGCGTTATTGGATGAAGATTACACTCAAACAGAAGATCAACTTGCCGAGGCATTAAATGTGACTGGGCAATGTATTTAGAAACGTTTGTACGCCATAGGAAAAATTCATAAGGAAGGAAAGTGGGTGCCGCATGAGTTGACTAAGAGACAGATGGAAAATCGAAGAGCCACTTCCGAAATTTTGCTTTTGCGGCAAAACAGAAAGAGTTTCCTGCATCGAATTGTTACTGGCGATGAAAAATGGATATATTTCGAGAATCCCAAAAATAAACATTGCCGATCACTGGGTCGTGAGCAATGTCGATAATTGGGTACATGTCGAACGCAGGTGAAGACCACGCGATCGATAAAATATTAAAAATTATTTTATGAAAAAATAGTCGTATGTAATGATCGAAAATAGATAAAAATTATAATTCTGACTTAATAATCATGAGTTCAATTTGTTTTATTAATAAAGTTGGATGTAAGAGAAATGTTTGTTGCAAACTCTTCATCAAATGTTTTAATAAAAGCCCCAAAGTTTGTCACTGAGTGCCTAGAAATTATTCTGCAGTCCTATATGCAGGCATAGTGGAGTCAACAAAGGCCTGAGAACTTTTGCATAATTAGTTAGGGTCTTATATACCTTTGGATGGTTGGAAAACAAGGTCTTTTGGGATTAAAAAAATACCAATAAAGCAATCGAAACGAGGTTTAGAGGGTTTATTTTACATATCCGCTGGTATTCAAATCAATGTTTTATTTTCCCAAAAAATACAAAATAGCCCCGCAGTGGCCGGTACAAAGAGAACGCAATTTTTTGAGGCCCTCCACGGGCGGACTCGTTGGAGACGCACATGGGTACCCAAAACATTTCTTCATCCCTAACCTACATGAGTTTTTATACCAAACTACACACGATTATTATAGAACATTTATTTTAGCAAATTCCGCCCCATTTTGGAAAAAGTCGCATTTTTTAAAATAAAAAACCGCCTTTCTTCGTTGAAAAAAAAATACAATTGTTAATCGATTATAAAAATCGTGTGTACATCGCTAGGAAATCTATCTAAGAAGATCCAGTTGAAATTTAAAGTAAATCGGTCGAAAAATCCAGGACCTACGAATCCGCTCGATTTTTAAAACCGTGCTTCACGAAAAACGCGTTTAAAGTTTTTAAACTATTTTTCTACATGTCTCAAAGAAGTGTTTCTACCTAAAATAACTTTTGCATGTCATTTTCTAGATGTTTATACATCATTTAAGTCAATAAAAGAAACGAATCTTTTTTTCGAAGGTATATAAGGTCTCAAACCAGCTTAAACGCATGTGACGATTAGTGGGACGTTCACATGGAGATTACTAGGCCAACCATTATGGCCACATGACAATGACCCATACAATAGCGTCTTATAACCTTTGTCAAATATTTTCTCGAAAACTGTACCAAGCACGGGAATTTTACAACTACGTTCTTCTTCGTAATAAAAACTGATTCAGAATTACTCAAAATTACTCACCCTCCAAGTTACGCAAATTACGTAACGCGATTGGGGGGGGGGGGGGGGGGAGCGGTCCGGAAAGGCGTTACGGTCTACGTACGTGGGGGAGGGAGGGGGGGTCGCGGTTTGCGTTACGTCACGCTTTTAGAGCTGCAAAATAGCAATTTCTGCATGTTCAAGTTTTTAATTTAAAACTCACGCGCAATTTTACCGCGGAAAGTTGACAGATTTCCATACGAAACGTCAGTTAAGGGGGGAAGTCACAGTGCACTTGCACAGTAACTTTTCCACTTTCCCCAGGCAAAAATTTTAACAAACATTTTTTGGCTTTGAACAAAATTTTGAACTAACAATTTGGCAACATTTTTATTCACGAAGTTCGAAAATTGACGGAGTTACAGTCACTTTAGTGAGAACCGGTAGTGCGACCGGTTTGTGCCTTTAGTCCCTACAGGTGTGGCATCGTTCACAATAGATGAAGTGCAGGCTCTTATTATTTTGTGAAATATAATGAAGATGAAGAACCGTCATATCGCCCGCGATTAGATACTTTAATGTACTAAGTATCAATATTCTAGAAAAAAAACAACTTTATATAAAGAAAAACGGCGCGAAAAGTTTGAACACGTTTTTCTCGGAACTACTTTTTTTCGACTTTGTCCCAGCGAATGCTCAAAAACTTATCAACCGATTCAAAATTTTTTGTGACATTTTTGTAATTGCAGTGACTAAGGTTGTACGTAGCCAATTTTTTTCATTTTGATAATTACTGTTTTTAAAGACTGCTTGAATACAAAAAAGGGCCTTGAAAATGAAAAAAAATGTCCAAACTGTCAGCATTTTGTAAAAACACCAAAATAAAAAAAACGGCTACTCATAACGATAACTACGTTTGTATAGATATCGATAAATTGTTGACTTTTTATTTACAGATCACCTTTCATAAAGATATCGATGGGACAATCAAGGAACATGTTTTCTCCGTCGTCAAATCAAGGCATATATCTCGGTTAATTTGAAATATTTTTTAATGAAAATTGGTACAAATGTAGATGAATATACACATAAAATGAGTATAAACCCGATCCTTTTATAATTAGTTATGTCTATGAAAAAAATCGCAACTATTGACAACAAAGCACTCGTTACGTAACGGAATAGAGGGGGTTCCGGCCAGGCGTTACGGTGCTGGTACGTGGGGGAGGGGAGAGGGTGTCAAAAATTGGGATATTTGACGTTACATAATTTGTGTACGCTCCCTTGAGCTGTATAAATTTGCAAAGTCGAGCGATTTGCTTAAGGTGACGATTAATGGACCAACTACCTTGTAGTATAAAATCGCGTACCATCATACGTAAGTATGTTCTCTTTGTAAAGCATGTACTACGAGTAGAGATTAAAAGATGTTCCGCGTTTGGAAATCTGTCGAGAAGTGATCGGCGCCTTGATGGCCGAAACGTCGATCCCTTGCCGAGCCATGGAGCTCACCAGCTCACCAGCTTGTACTGCTCGTGTAAGCAGTTATCGTCTTTGTATGAACAGATCGGGTGACCGCCACCCGAACTGATACGTTGATAAGCACGTCTCCATCGTTAACGAGAAAGCCGAAAGAAACCGTTGTTTTAAAACATTCATTTGATTTCTGATTTCACGAGGCTACTATATTGCTTTATAAAATGAATTATATTATTCTAATGTAATTTGGCAATTATTTGAAGTGTTCGGAACCTTTTTGCCGGTACAGTATATATTAAAATATATATTTATATGTGTATGTTGTAGCGGTTCGAATATCGTCACACTTAAATTGGTAAGGTTTGGGACTCGATCAGGGAATAAATAAGTGCAGACTCAGGTAAGTTGTTGATACTTGGAACTTTGGATTTATTTACCCCGCCCTTTTGGCTCGATATAATGCAAGGGATGTATGATATCCACCGTGCCAGTGTATACGTATGTGCTGATTGTGATGATTGTCTCGGTCGTGGTGTATGTTTAAAGTGTATCACAGCCTTAAGGAAACTTGCGAGATCAAAAACCTGGATCTTCGGTCGATATCGTTGTCGGTGGTGTCACGGTGCCGCCCTCTCCGCTCGATATAATGCTATTGTTCTAATCGATATATCTAATATATAGCACATCGCTGGGACTCCCTTTCCCCCCACCCTGACTATCGAAAGCTCGTGAGAGATCTCGGTGCGTTCCCCCATGGAAATTTATATACGCAAAAATATACTGCAAATTTTATTAATAATTGTAATATATGTGAAATGTATGCCATATATTGAAAATATACGTTGCATATATGTGCCAAATTCTAATTTTCGTAACGTTTTTATATATGAGATGTATATGCGTGGTATTACTGTATATCAATGTATCATATATCAATGATATATGTAGCATTTACCCTGCATATATACCACATATATTTAGCATATATGTTGCATACACACTGCGTACATACCACATGTATATTGCATAAATGGTACATGTATGCTATATACAGATATGCGCAGCATATCTGTAATAGCGTACTTTAACTGTAAGTTAAGTTTTTTTAAGCTTAAGTTTTAAGTTTTATTAAGTTTAACTGTAATAGTGTTTATACACAGCATATATTTTTTGTCAGGAATATGTATCAAAAAAGTATGCGTCATATATGACGCATAAATGACACATATATAAGTCATATATGACGCATAAATTTTTGATATATTTTTCTGACGAAAAAATAGATTGAAAATATATCGAAAATATATGCGTCGTATATGCCGCATATATGCATCATATATAGTACGTAGCATATATGTTTTGGTCAGAAAAATATATCGAAAATATATGTCATATATGCGTCATATATTTGGTGCATATATACTGAATATATACGTATTATTCTATTTTCCGTCACTATATATGCGACCGATATATATATATGTGGCATATATTTTCTGCATATATTTTACATACATAAATTTCCATGGGGGTTTTGACGGTCAGTGATCTCGGTGTGTGCGTGTGTGCTTTGTTTTGATTGCGTACTCATACAATCGAGTCGGCTTGTATAGGTGGTCTGCCAACCTGAGTCAAAATTTCTAGCCTCCTCTGAACATTCGCAGAACCCATTTAGTTTGTAATGCACAAGCCGTCAGCCTCCGTTATCTGTATTGGTATAGGTTATCCGCAGTTTCCCTATACCCATGGCAGAAATGTACAGATGGAAGTTAAAAAACTACACGAAAAGTAAAAATACATTATCACTTTATTAAATGATCAGTGCAACATTAAAATGCGCAAGCAATCAATGTTTTTCAATATCGGTTTATAATCATTTTATAGGTGATCCGTGGAAAAAGGCTTGATCCAGACTTACTCTAATTCCATCGATTTTATCGGCGTGCCTATAAATGAGTGATGATCAATTGACATAGAGACACCGACGGATTCTAATGCCGCTACCCGTATAAGTGACATATTATCCGTTCTATGGCACTCGTGCAGATAAGAGAGTTGGGTAATCCAGATGGGACTTGGGAGAATGGGTATTCCAGATTTTCGAACTTCCGAGAGAACCGAGTATCACCAAATGTAGTCAGTCAAATGCTTCATTATTTTACCTACATTTGTTTGGTGACACTCACGGTGTTTTTTTTTTACTATGCGCCAAGTAACGCTATTTCCTCTATTGACACTTAAGAATCAACCGAATGACTGATAAAAGGGTCTCCCGTATTGACTGATTATACTATCGTGATATTAAGAAAACATTATCAGTATATAAAATACCAAAGTTAAAATACGTAATTACGTTGATATTCACAAATGTATATCTAACAAATTACTAAAATGTTTATGAAGCATTACATTATCGACAATAATATTTATGTTATGTTCTAAAAATTTAATTTGCCTATGTCGTCACGATATGTATTGTATGGGCTTTAACTCAATCCTATTGTTTTATTAACATTTTGTTTATTTTTATTTATTTTTTGATTGATAAGATCACGGGTCTCCTTGATGGTTGATCACGGTGGATGGCAAAGAAAAAAATATATGCTTAGTTAAGATGTTAATGTTCATTACGTTACGCTATGTTAGTACGTTCATGTACGGCAAAAATAATGGTATAGAAATTAAAAAAATATTGCTACCTGTATATTTAAAGCACGTCTCCGATACTCTTAGGGAATGGAGGTTCCGGAGGGTCCACGGTACGTCTGCAGTAGGCCGAGTGGAGGGTATATGGTGCGTCTACAGTAGGTCGGATGGAGGGTCCGGACGGTATTCGGAGCGCCTACAGTAGGCTCAAAGGAGGGTCCGGAGGGTATACGCCACAGATACAGTAGGTTGAATGGAGGGTCCGGAGGGTATTCGGAGCGCCTACAGTAGGCTCAAAGGAGGGTCCGGAGGGTATACGGCACAGATACAGTAGGTTGAATGGAGGGTCCGGAGGGTATTCGGAGCGCCTACGGTAGGCTCAAAGGAGGGTCCGGAGGGTATACGGCACAGATACAGTAGGTTGAATGGAGGGTCCGGAGGGTATTCGGAGCACCTACAGCAGGCTGAATGGAGGGTCCGGAGGGCATACGGCGGACCTACAGTAGGCTGAAAGGAGGGCCAGTAGGTTCTGCGAGAACGCTCGGTCAGGCCCACCCGAGGTTTCGTAGGTTCAGTTGCGCGCTACCTAGCCCTTTTGAGCCTAAAGTCCAGTATATGCCATCTAGGGGGTTCAGCGGAGGCTCTAACATAATAATATTCCGTACACCGTACCCTCATTTGGATACCCGATAATCGGCTACCGCGGACCTCTGTTCGAAGAGGGAGGCCTCCATTCCGCGGGTTGAAAGCAGCTCGAAAATTTTGACTCGGGCACTAACCTACTTTTGATGAATGATAAAATCTTAAGGCATTCCCTTCACGAACCCAATTATTTAACAATTAATTGATTTTGGTCTATAATAAAGTATAAATACATCCCAGTATACAGGTAAAATTTTAAGCCAAGTTACCGAACTTTTAAAGGAAAATTACGACTCTAAAAATTGCCTCATTTATACGGCGCTTGATGGAGATGTCACACTGGCCACATTTCTATCTAATAATGTATACGCTAAATGACTCTAGATGCCTGATATAAACTGCTCACGGGTATAAAACATCTAAAGATTCCGTAACGACAATAAAAATGGAGGGTCAGCGAATGTTTGAAGAGAACATTAATGATAAAACTTGGAAAAATGTAACTAGCAGAAGAATTTCCGTGGCCGTGACGTTTCAGAAAAAAGTAGAGCGGTCTATATCTACTAAACTTGCGCGAAATGTTTTATTCTCATTTATCATGGTGTATAATAATCGATCGTAACTTATTTTTTATTAAGCGCCATTGTAATTTACCGATGTTTCAGAAGGGCCCTACGTATGCCCCCACAAAACACGGCCCTCTGCGAAAGAAATACTTTAATATGTAACCCTTTTCTTTAGTTTTTCTTTTCCTTGTTCCTTGTTCTCTTTTTTTGTATTTCCTTTTATTATCCCTCGTGCTTTCCTTTATCGTGAGGCCAGTGGTGACGAGAGTACTCTCATTCTATTTGTTATATTCATCTTCTTTTATAATCCTGCCGTCCCTAACAGACATCCGATTCTCTTTTTCTTATTTTCGTCTTTCCTTCCGCAACACTTGTCCTACCTCGATGCTTCAGCCGTTCCGTTTCTCCTGTTTATCTTCTTTCCTATAATCAAGTAAAAGAGACGAAAACCCAGCACTTTTTAGCGTAGAATATGAATTTTTGCCAGAAGGTAGATGGTTGTATACTGAAAGTAACCCCAATCAAATGTTGCCCCTCAATTCGCCCCAACCCTAAGAAATAGGGGTGGAAAACTTAAAAATCGCCGTATCTCGATAATTAATAGCCCGATCAAAAAAGGTTTCAAACAATAGTTGTTTGGAATAATAAAATTCGTTTAAAGTTATCTGACGTCCGACCCCCTATCTTTGAAAATAGCGGCACAAAAACGATTGGAAAATTCGGGGTTGATGCGTGGGCGAGCGGAGTCGACATATCGCTGCGTCCTACGCTGAGTAAGTGGTGCTCTCGTGTTTTTGTGCCGCTATTATTAAAGATAGGGGATTGGATGTCAGATAACTTTATACGTATTTTATTGTTCCAAACAACTTTTGTTTCAAACATTTTTTGATCGGGCTATTAACTAACGAGATACGGCGATTTTTAAGGTTTCAACCCCTATTTCTTAGGGTTAGGGCGAGTAGAGGGGCAACATTTTATTGGGGTTACTTTCAGCATGCAACCATCTATCTTCAGTCAAAAATTAATATTCTACGCTAAAAAGTGCTGGGTTTTTGTCTCTTTTACTGGATTAGGTGTCACAGGCCAGGAATTCATTCCACTAGTCATTCTTAACTGTATCATTTTGCAATCAAATAAGTCACTCTTTACCTGTTCAAATGGAACTTTTAGATACCTATTCACCGCCATATTTTGAAGTTAGAAAAACGTAGCATGCCGCGCTGTGCATAAAAACCCGTTTGAATCGTCATTCCTCTGGGTTCCTTCCGATATGCGAGATCCAATGGCATGGTAGATGCGCCGGAGGAATGACACCATATTGGTTACGCATGTGTGGATATGCATGAGGTTACATAAAAATGATTCTCTCAGATTATTGATATGCCGCTATTGAAAGAAAAAAGTATCCGTAGACAAAGAGAAGCTGAAAAATAGAGATACGAAAGACTTTTCCAGCTTCTCTTTTTCTACGGAGACTTTTTTCTTTCAATAGCGACATATCAATAATCTAAGAGAATAATTTTTATGTAACCTCATGCAGAATCGCAGAACACTTATGAATGTGATTCAGGAACAACCGCTTGGCCAGTTACACTTCGAGTTTTTGCTAGTTACCCTAGAGGATGTGGAATAAGTCATTGGCTATCATACTTCAGCATAACATACATCAGGACCTGATAGTATTTCACTCTTCATAATCCGGTTGCTACTTCCGAAATTATTATCAGTACTGGCTGGCCTCTTTAGTAACTGCTTGAATCTGTCATATTTTTCGTCGGTATGGAAACAGGCCTTTTTACGTCCGCTATTGAAGGTAAGTCCTCCACATTCACCATTCGACACTCGACCAGTAGCCAATCTATGCGAGTTGTGTACCACCGGATCCTGTAAAAATAGGAAAGTTGAAACAAAAAGAGCGGGTTCAATATTAAGGTAGTTCCTCTGCGAAAATCTCAACCAAAAGTTTACATACTATGTTCATGGTTAAAAGATTGATAATTGGTTTAATTAGTAATGAATAAAATTAAAAACTACGCAATATTGACTCGATACCAGTAGATAATACGATGGATATCATTTATTGCCGTAAAATATATTTTGTATTGTGTTTTTGATCGACCAATGCTAGTAAACTTTTTGCCGGGACTGTCCAGGCTTTGCCCCAATTGTTTTTTTTCCAGGCTTTGCACCAAAATTGTGAAGGCTTCTCATGGTTATACCTTGGAAACTAGATGGTGAATCATTCTCATTTTTTTCCACATTATTCGTGATATCTTACTGTAGCTTACCCTCGTTTTTTATCAATTTCTTAATTTGAGTTTTGACGGCAGAATTAATTATGCTCTGTTTGCCCATCATAACGCATTTGTTACGTATAAACCAAGCCAACTTTAAGTGTAAATATCTCAGGTTTGGGGTGGTCAAACTTATTCAAATTGCACATATGTTTGCATAATGTATTAAATAACGTATATGTCAAATTTCAACCATTTCTTAATTCAACTCTTCTGTGGAGGTACTACCTTAAAAGGTAAAGGAGAAGAAGATATTAATAAACCAATAAAAACTGGATAGAAAAAGGTTTGCATCATTCCTCTGGTCTTATTTCTTTCGATCATGATAAATATCAAAACTGAAAAAGCAGTGTGATCCATAGGGACTTATATCATATCTATTGGAACTGAATTGAATTGCAATTTTGAAATGAAAAAGTTCAATATTTTTGTTTATAAATTTCGGTGACCTGCAAAATGATGATTTCGGGAAAGTCGCCCATGTATACATACTTGCGAAATAAAGAAAAAATCAATTATATCGAGGGTATTTAATAAATATGATTAATAATTGCCTTATCCCGTTATTTTTTCCGCGACGTGAAAGAGTTGGAAGACGAGAATTGGATTGCGACGAGGGCGCAACGAGGTCCGGCCGCGACACCGCGACGCGGACAACACGGCGTACTGCCGTACGATTCCACTTTTTTGTCATATGAGCCGTGTGTATCGGACGAGTGTATGAGAAATACATCTCACGGGGAGGAGTCTCATGTATACATACTTCTTTATATATATACATATATTGTGTACCGAACAGCATTACACTCTCTGAACATTTTGCTAGAGCTAAGTGAAACGTCGTGTACCCGGGAACGTGAATATATATATATATATATATATATATATATATATATATATATATATAGACATGTAGGCACATTTTCTTGTTTACGAAGCAAACGTTGAGCGCGATGCATCACCGTCGACGAGAGCGGGCAAAAAGCATCGACATCGTTAGACGCGCGGCAAAATGGTAAAACTTGACGTGTTCCTCCACAACAGTGCCCTCATGAAAATAATGCGTTATTTCGAGATGAGCGACTTCGAGGCGCAATTGCGTGAAAAATTGTGACGCGAGCGTTCGAATTAACGTAGTTACGAGACCAGAACAAACCCAAAGAACCCAAAGTAGTCCGAAAAAAACGAAACCAAACCAAAAAAACCCAGGAAAAAACCTGAAAGGATCGACACAAACGCCCAAAAAAAAACACAATCGAATTGAAACTATCTCAAACTAACAAAAAAAACCAAAGTAAACCCAACACTAACTCGAGCGGGCCCAAACGAACCCGGAACTAACCGAAACGGATCAGAACTAACAATAAAAGCAAACAAAATACACTTGTTACAAAATAAGGAGGAGTGTATATATTGATTTATTTTTATGTTTATATACATGTATGTTTGGGTTTGGTCGTTGTGGAAAAACCATAAAGGAGTGTGCCCCAAATGAGGACGGCACCTCGGAATCGCACGTATAAAGTTGCCCTGTGCTCGATGCCCGGCGTGCAGCAACACGCGGTATTCCTCCTTTTTCGCTCTCTCCTGTATATATACAGGGTGGACCATTTGACGTGACCATCCCAAATATCTCCGTTGCCTTTAAAGTGACGAAAACAAACCCGAACAAAACCAAAATATTTTGGTGAAAAATCATTTCAAGGTCATGATATCATAGGTCGTTGGATTCATCTGAATATCAGCTACAACGTGTTAATTAAAAAAAAACATGTTCCCATTTGAAAAACCATTGATGACATTGAGAACGCAAAAACTATGGCCTTGACAGAAATGAATTTTTCACCACTGTATCAGCCCTTCGAAATCAATCAAATAACCTCATTTTTATGACATTTTTTTCGTCACTCTGAAGGCAACGGAGATATTTGGGGTGGTATATATATATATATACATACCAACGTCGGTGATATCCAGGAAAATAAAAATCTTACATATCGAGCTATTTTTTTCCACTCATGTAGCTGATAATATGTGCGCGTTTTTTCGATGTTTTTTTTCCAATTTTTAGGTAGGTATGAAGTTGCGCAATGGCAATGAGGACGAGACGACTTTTCCACTGTGACGAGATGGACTATTTGAATTTTATGCCGTGATTGTCCACCCAAAATGAGATTTTTCAAATACATTTATGGGGGTGAAACATAAATGGCTGAAAAGAATCCTATCTACGGCGGTCCGAAATACTTGTCGTGTGGTGCTTCGAGCATCGACGTCGTAAAATTTCCAAGCCATGAATCCTCTCGCGGCGAGTGCGCGACGCGGCAGCGCATAAAAGCGGCAGCGGAGACTCATCCGCGCGCGACGAGATCATCTGATTGCGTGCGACCAAGCGAAAGATCCAATTCTCCCAATTAAGCTTTCGCACTTTTTGATGACACTCGCTTTGCCCTCTCGCACCATATACCCCGAGGAATAAGAGCGAGAGGGAGAGAGGTACGATGAAACAAATTCAGAGAGAGAGAGAGAGAGGGGGGAGCTATACCTTTGCGGTAAAATCAGCACGCAAAAGATCGTATATATATATGTAGGATGAGTCGAGGGATATACCGTACACTGAGAATTGGATTTCAACGCCTTGCGTGATGAAATTTCTTCTTTCTCCATAGCCACGTGATCGATTTTGCGCTCGAGGAATTCATGCGTAAATAAAATTATTAGAGTTTAACGAACGGCAGACGCCACATCATCCCACCTTTATATGGTCCCAGAGCTATGTAAAAGAAGTAGGTAAGTCTCCAATCTTGCGAAGAAAAAAAATTATTTTTACTTTGCTCTTTATTCTGTTCAATTCTTGAATATTCATGGGATGGGACAATTATCAGTACGAATTGATAATTTTTATTTATTTCTCTCAGCAATATAACTAAATGACAATTAAAAATGATAATGGATAAGATATATACTTATAAAAAATATATATCTATTTATTGAAATTTTCATCAATTAGCACCTTTATTTTATTCATTCGCTTAAATGACTGATATCAATATACGAAAAATTCCCCTTGGACCCTCGAATATTATAATGTATGGTAATATCAGAAAAATTCGGATCGGACTCTTTAGATTATTATTAATTATATGAAGAGACGAAAAAGTCTTCTCGGATCCGTCAGAATATTGTTAATAATATTAATATGAAAAGAATCCTTCTCAAACTTTAGAATATTATAAACTGCATTAATATGAGAAAAATTATACTCAAAACGATATTGATTACTATTCATTATTCATGAGCACAAGAAAAATTATTCTTAAACCCTATCAAATATTATAAATTAAAAAAAAAAAAGGAAAACACATTTTACAACTCTGCAGAATATTATTAATTAATTCAATACAGACATGCTTTTCCATAGCATCGCGCCGTGATCCGAGAAGCTCGGGATGTCGTTGCACACGGTTCAGGCCACACTGTCGCCAATCAGCACAGGCTCTACATACATACATACATACATACATACATACACACACACACACACATATATATATATATATATTGGAAATTCGCGTCTGGCGCCCGGTCAAGAAAGCTGCGCTATCGAGTAATCTCGTAAAGGGCGAGGGGTATTTCTAGTTGATGCTTCCGTGGGTCGAAACACGACAAAACCAGCATTCATTTCACAAACGAATAAACGCTGTAAGCCCTATACATCGTGTCCACCCCCTTGCGCCCTGGTGTACCCCATCCCCATTTATTCTCCTTCCTTCTTCCACCATCTCTCTTTCTCTCTCCCTCTCTCTCTCTCTCTCTCTCTTTCTCTGTGGTACAACGTATTCGATCTTGCTCCTCTTCACAAACGAGGGGTCGAGATACACCATCGAACCGACACAAATTTACGTTATACGCATCCGCCACGTAACGTTCCACCCCCTCCCCCCTCCCTCCGACCCTTCGTTTCGCGTATACTACTGGGGGGCTCCGAGAACATGAGCGAGTAGAGAAGAAAAAAAAGTAAAAGAGTCGGGAAAGGAACGTGAGTGGAGAGAGAAAGAGAGAGAGAGAGAGAGAGAGAGAGAGAGACGTGATAACACATAGGGCGATACCGATACACCCCTCCGCTATATACATCTAGAGGAGATGAGTCAGCTGTATATAGCCATATATATATATATATATATATATATATATATACATAACGTATACACACGATGACATCTCGCTCTTTCTTTCGTCTCTCTCTCGTGAATTTTTACGTCCGATCTCCATGCCCTGTGAATTTTCTCCACGGAAGAAATGTGAGCCTCGCCTTGGTAGACAAAAAAATCAAAAAGGGCAAATTACCAATAAACCGCGCAAGAAAACGGCTCGATCATTGCTGAGGCTATTTAGCGTGTTGATTCGTTCGAATTGAGCTATAGTTGTTCGATCAAAATTAACAAAAGACGACGGTAAAACTAAGCAGCAAGGTACAAAATACGTTGGTCATTGCTACAAAGTGTTTGGGATTTTTTTCCGAATTCCATACAATAGTGGAGGAGATGAAAGATTGTCCATATTAACGTAAAAAATCCTGCAGAGTTTATTTGGGTTTATTCGAATTGATTTGGGTTTGTTTGTATTGTTTTTTTTATTTGTTTGGGTCTGTTTGGATTTTTTTTGTTTGCATTGGGTTGGGGTTGGTTGGATCTGTTTAGATCTTTTTAAATTTCTTTAGGTTTGTCTGGGCTTATTAGAGTTTGCCGATCTGTCCGTTGGCTCTGCGGATCCACCCCCCACGCTTCAGACTTCTCGGCGAGCATAAACTCAGCGTGTACGGCTCTGGTTGCTGATCGAACGTGAACATGACTCCGAAAATTTGAACCGTACGGGAAACAAAAGATCAAAGACGGTCCAAGTCGTTCAAGGTCATTCAAGGTCACCTATTAAAATCAAATACAAATCTAAATATATACATTCAAGGTCAGTATCGATGATACAAATTTAAATATCTCGGATCACTACCAAATATTTGGTAGTGATCCGAGATATTTAAATTTGTATCATCGATACTGTCCTTGAATGACCTTCAACGATTTTAACCCCGGTTTTTTATGCGACTTGAGGTGCTCCACAAGATGGTTGAAAAAGATGTACCATTCCATTTAAAAAAGTGGGTTCGACCTTGACGTAGCTTCAGCGCCTCCACCGATAAAAGAAAATAGGGTGATCCAGTATGACGGCCTTCTCGAACACTGAAACTTTTGTCTGAAACATTTTTGGATATGATTAATAGTTTGAGTGCTATTGCTCTGTAACACTTTATGTGCCTTACCCTGCATATCATATATGGCGGACCAATCACCAATATTCTCTCAGTGTACTTAAGCCGTTCAAGAAACTACTCCTCGATCTTTCCCTGTCCATCACCCGAGACGATTTTCCTCAGAATCTGGGGATCAGGGTCAGCAGCTGGGGATACTAAAATACTGACAATTCCATTGGCCCAGTATTGTTCCGTTATAAATTGAAAACCGGCACAATATCGGCCCATTACTAAAGCTTATCCTGGCCCATCTTTCAAAACCAATAAATAGCAGTGATAGTTAAACTAAATTTGCCAATCCTAAAGCTGGCAATCCTAAAATACTGGCTATTACATTGGCTCATTATTGTCTCGTTCTAAATTGAAAACCGACACAATATCGGCGCATAGTTAAAACCTATCATGTCCCATCTTTTGAATTCATTAAACAGTCATATAGATAGTCAGATAGATAAACAATATTTGCCAATTTTTAAACTGGTCATGCTGAAGTACTGCCAATTACATTGGCCCGTTATTGTTCTGTTACTAAAAACTATCCGGGCCCATCTATTAAAACCAATAAACAGCCGTGATAGTTAAAATGAATGCTAAAATACTGGAAATTACATTTAATTAATCTAAGCCCTTTATTGACTAAGTGGGTGAGACCATACCTGCTTTTATTTTATTTAAGCCTTGGGTTATTAATTATCTGTATATTGTGCCAAAATAGGCAAATAACTAGCACGTCATATATTAATCGTCTATATTTTGTAGTTCTGTTTTTGTAATCAAGTCTTGGCCTATTATTGGCATTTGTAAATAATCAACATAAGTAAGTAAAATATGCCAATTTTGGGACCTGACATATACGCAAATCACAATTTATTTCAAGGTTATTCCATGAACTATGTATCCATAAGGGGCAATCTTGGCCCGATATAGGTTGAATATTTATCACGCACCCAAACAAACTCGCGGCCCAATATTCTAGATAGACTAACTTCTAGATAGACCAACTGTGAAGGCCCATCATAGAGCCAGTGGTCAATTTCTACATAGGCCCTTTAAGAGAGCCCACATATGGCCAAGTGCAATCAGCAATATTGGCGCTACGATGAATCAAATCATTGGCCCAATAATTGTTGGCTCTGTTGGCTGATATCGGGCCGTTCTTATCATTTCTACAAAGGCACCTCATTGGTAAATACTCATGGCCCAATATTCTAGAAAGGCTAACTGTGAAGGCCCGTCCCCGGCCCAACGGTCAATCTCTACATGGGATAGCGAGTATCAAATTTGTTGGCACTACAAACTGGTGTAGGTGACAATACGCAGTAATGATGACGCAAAAAAAAATAGCTGAAAGTTGAGGCATCAAGTACGACAGAACTTACGAAAAATCATATTAATTCATTTTTTGTATGTATCCATCTCTTCCATCGTACGGAGTGCTTTCTCTTTTTATTACACACTCACCTTATCCTTTTTCCCCCAATAATCGTACTAATGAAAATATTTATAAACAAGTTATTTTTTATTATTGATTATAGATTTTTTAATTATTTGTCTTATATATTTCTCTTCCTCTCTCTCTCTCTCTCTCTCTCTCTCTCTTTCTCTTTCTCTTAAAGATCTCGATGTGCGCAGGCCGGTTTTGATGCGCGGGCTCGATGAACGGAGCAAGATCGCGCGAGCTACTTCGGTAGGCGTCGTTCCTAATTTCGTTTTGTTCGTATATCGCGGGTATGTCTCATGTCTCTCTTAGCTCTCGCGCATACCTACAGCAGCATACCTGTATCTAACGTGTCTTCTTGAGAGGAGAGGATGTCCACGTCTGATGTAACAGAACACGTTTTTCCTTTTATTTTGTTAGATTTTAAAATTTATTCGTCTTTTTTTTTTATTTTATTTGTTCTTTTGTTTTCTTAATTTTTGTAATTTCGTTTTATTTTTTCCTTCTTGATTTTGTTATCACTCCATAGATTTTAAACGTGTCCCATCAAAGAGCGTAAACCACTACTCCCCCCGCTCTCTCTCTCTCTCTCTCTCTCTCTCTTCAATGGACGACTTACGTCACTTGAGCTCCTATGTGTGTATGCATTTTTTCCCGTGCGTGTCTGGATTACGCACATATATAACTTTTACGTCACATCGTTCGGCGCTTCGTTCGAACCTTATAAAAATAGTTTCGTTTCCTTTTTGTTGTTATGCGTGAGAGAGAGAAAGCCGCTTCCGACGTTGGTGGTGGTGACGGTGGCTCGACCCGCGGCTCTTGTGCCGCTATCGGCGGTAGTCGGGTGTCGAAACACCCGGACCAATTATCGAGAAACTGGAATCTCTGACCACCCAGGCCAGTGCCTCCGCTCTCTTTGCTCGCTTCCTTCGAGGTCGTATATACCCACTCGTTTTCCTCCTTTTCTCTTTCCGCCACGCATCTCTCGCTGTTTTCGTCGTATACGTGTATATATACATATGAATGTACGGACGTTGGGTTACCGATCCACCGCACAGACGAACATCGGCTCTGTCTCGAGAGTTAATTAAGGTTGATGCTGAGTCGCGCTCGCGGCTAAGGACCTTCTGGCTTTACGCTTAAAGTCGAAGCTCTTGCTCGCACGTTTGGCACAACGTGGGGAGCTTCTGATCGCATCTCTCTCTCTCTCTCTCTCTCTCTCTCTCTCTCTCTCTCTCTCTCTCCTCTCTCTCACTCTTTCTTCGTCGATCGTTCAGGTTCCGTGATCTATTACTTTCCGCACCCTCCATACTTTACGACATACCGGCGACACGACATTTTGAATTGACATTACTCGACTTTACATCCGTTTCATATGCGTCGTCTCTGATTTTTGCGGCTAGAACTGCCACTTAAGAGCTCCACGGAAAAAATCCGAAGAAAATCGTTTTTTTTCAGTAAAATCTCGTAAAATATATATATATATATATATATATATATATTTTTTTTTTTTCATTTTTATGATAACTTTATTTTAATTTCGTTTTTAAAAACATTTATTTTTTCAGGCCTAAATCAATTCGTGAGTTTTAACGCATACCTTTGCGGGTTTTCACGTACTACCTTCCCAAATTAAACCCTTTCTTATCACTTCCTACCAGCACTTCGCTAATCTAACCCAACTTTCGTTGCGTCCACAGCCGTCTTCCGAGTGGAAAACGTATCTCATCACAGCCTACAGTTAGGACCCTCAGTCCTTACAGGTGCGGCATCGTCCACAATAGATGAAGTGCAGGGTGTTATTATTTTGTGAAATATAATGAAGTTGAAGAACCGTCATGTCGCCAAATACCGTCCGTCATTGATCGGACAAATACAATTTAAGGTTATGTAATTCTATGCGATTATCGCCCTCAAGGCGCACGCAATTGAGTCATTGATCCGATAACATTATTTACATTTGTTAATCCACCCATTTTTCAATAATCTAACAATGTATAGTGTAATATATGTAGACGATAAGAAAATTCAGAAATTAACTAAGTAGAACTGGCTCAGTGGACAACGTCACAACTCATCACCCATAGGTTGCGGGATCGAAACCACGTCACGGCGTGAGCGTTTATCTGAGATAATTTAAAATTGAACCAGTAATATATTTACAGCGCAAAATCATAATCCTGATTGAGGAACAACGAAGAATATCGTAAAAGGGTCCAATGATGTAAATGATGTGCTAAAAAAATCACGAAAATATAAATATATAGCCGCAATTTTTTTAAATCTAATCGCCACCTAACTTTTTGTTCCCAGTCGCTACCTGAAAAAACTAGCTTATGGCTAGGTCAGGAATATAATACAGCCGTGAGATATTTCTGTCTATCTAGTCACCATCTAATTTCTTGTATTCTGTCACTAGAGGACCAAAGCGTTACGAGGCTGGGTAGTCAATCGCTAAGACGACTAGCTACTGGCGATTCCAAACATTACTTTACTAGCTGGTCGCTAGGCGGTGATGAGTTACGTTTTCCACTCGGGTACACGTAGTCCCATAACCTTACTTTGTCATTTGTGACCAAGATCTCCTGGGCAGTGACTAGCCTAGTGGTGCTTAGTCGCAATTAGCTAGGTCTTAGTCGGTGTTGGCTAGGTCGTGGCGTGATACCCGCTTGAGCATTTTTTCATTTGCAAGGGCATCTGAAACTCAAGTTGGCTAGCCAGCCATGAGTCGTCCACTAGACGATAGTACGCGTATGTCACACAACCTCACTTTGTCGTTCGTAACCGTAGTTTACTAGTCCAGTACAGCCTAGTTACAAGGTGGCATTTTCAATGTAACGCAGCGACATCTATAGGGAAAATCAATTGGGCAGTGAATAACGAGGGCTGGATAACAAAACATTCATTACTTCACTAACTCATAGTGGGGCAATCCTTGGTCAGTTCGTATACGAACTGACCAATTGGGCCAGCCAGTTACTGGGTCGTAACTCAGACAAGCCAGCACAATTTCCACCTGGGCACAGCCTTCTAGTCAGACCCAAGGTCTCAGAATTATTGGCCTTCTACTCCCTGGTTGGTGCGCCAGCCGGTGCACGGCTAAGCGGTCACCGCTCCGAGTATTAACCTTGCACAATACTGCTTGACTTGTTGTATCGCCAAAACCGGACACCAACCCATCCACCAGTTTTGTTTTTTAAATTTAGTTTCTTCAATTTATTTGATTCATTCATGGTTAAATTTTATTTATTTGACGTTTGAATTTGTTATAATAATATTACAAAGATTTGTTCATGTTTTTTAAATATAATCTTGAATGGACACAATTAGGGATATGTCACAGTCAGAAAAGATACGAAAATCATAATTATCATAATACACATACACATAGTGTGTGTGTATATATATACATACGTGTTCCAAGTCATTCTTTTTCATCACAAGCTACATAAATACGGTGAAACGATATCCTTGGGGATTTGGTCCATCTGTGCGCTACAGTGAGTTATCTTTGATCGCCTACTCCTGTAAATGTACATATATATATATATATATATATACATTTATACAAACTTACACAGTCGCTCAGAATAGATAGAACAAGACCACAGAGGAGATATATACGTAAAAACGATTTGTGAGATTACATCTTATAGCAGTCACACACAGCTTTCGAGACAAGGCAGAGGCTTCAGTTACGCTTTCCGTCCACAATGACCCGGAAGTGTCTACGTCAGCTAGAATCTTCCAAGCGAGAACATACGATATATATCTTAAGATTCGTATCTTGCTCGACACCTCCATGCTTTTGCGAAAAAAATCGCTGTTCCCGATGATTTTTTTAACTCGATAATTTCCGATGCATATATGTATATAATAGTATTACTTTGGTCACACTTTTTGAACTTTTAAAACGTTTTAAAAAGCGCGCCAAGTCACACATCCCCTCGAAAACATTTCCTCGAAAACGTTGCGCTCTAATAAAAGTTATGTTTTACCTTAAAAATAATAATGATTTCTTGTAATTCAGACAATGGTTTTCTTATATTTTTTCCAAGAATTAATTGCACGAAAAAAATGAAACCATTTATGAAATAGCTAAGTACAATGCACCTGTTATGCAAGTGTACAAGAAATGTTGTACACAAAATTGTTGAATATTAGAAATAATCTTATCAAAAACGTTTTATTTTTATTTAAAAAATAACATTGTTATAATAAAAATTAATATCACCATTATAGAAAAATACAACGTAAGAACCACAGAAATACACTGAGAATGCTCTGCAAACTCTTGGCGTGCATGCTTAAGAAGAAAAGACTTGGGAAGCTATAGTATTTTCCGTTCCAACCACCCGAATAAATAACTTTTGCGACATAATTGGTATATTTTGTATACATTTTAACGTCGCACTAATTGCCACTTAGCGGCTAAAATATATTTCATGTAATCTCTAATAGATATGTGACAAAATAGCACATTGATTTTTATATCTAACTTTCTCAATTAGTAAAATCGAATAAGATTTCAAGTTTGCGAGGACGAACGAGCAGATCACTGATTTGATTTGTACTTCACGGCAACATTAATTGAGCTACCCATTCACATACCCAATCCAGGGTAACAAAGTGTTTGATGTAGTTATGTGAAGAGGTTGGATAATAATTTTACTCCTTTGAAATATAATGATGCAAAATTCACTTTCCTGAACGAGTATATTGCCATGATCTAAAAAATACTGCAATCGTTACCATTTGACCAAGGAATTTCATTATTGTTGTTAGGGGTTGTTGTGGGACTAGGTCGAAATGCTACCAAAGAGCTTAATTTTTTTTCTGGAAGTTTATCATCTGTTTGCTAATCATCCTGGGCAGTTTGGATATGATCCGCAGTACCGTTTTTTAGAGAACAATACGAAACTCGAGGCATCTCAAAGGCTAATTACATTACGTTTATGAAAAAATGCCGATCATTTGTCAGTATATTATTAATATCTGCTAAGAAAATTTTACCGGGGAGCTGAAAAATAAGTACGGTTCGACCAATTATCGGACTAACCCTTGGTACCGTGAAAATGAGGATTCACCATACTGTTATAAAATTATTAATGTTTTTATTAGCGGATTTGTGCGAAAATCGAGCACATAAGATTAGGCTGTGAAATCATGGCAACGTCGATAGACGGCACAAATGCGACCTATCGTATCCATATTCGATAATTATGCCCGGGAACCTCAAACTACTTGATCGGGATAATTAACAACGAATATTATTTGTTCTTATTCTTTTAATTAGGAATAATTACTTAATATGCATTTGGCATCTATGTTAAAAAATGATAATTTACTAGAAATGTCTCAAGGTCTTTTCTGAAGCATGCATGCCAAGACCTTGCGCAGCATTTCCAGTGTACTTGTGTGGTTCATGCGTTGCATTTTTCTATAATAGTAAGAAATAGTCAATTTTTTGTTATAATGTAATGTTTTCAATAAAAATAAAACATCTTCTCTATACCTATAAATCAAAGTCCGTTTTCTGCCTATCGGCGATAAACTTCCGAACCAATGGTCCGATCTTCATGCGGTTTGCACCAGCGGATGGCATATTTTCCGGTGCAGGTTATAGGCTACGTACCATCGCGGTAAACTATCGGGAGGCTGAGCAGTCAACAAAAATGTCACACTCGCTGAAAAAACATTGACAGCGTAAACATCCGCGAACGAGCGTGCGCTCCCCTCGAGACGTCAAGACGTCATGGTCTATTCTTTTTTTTAAGTCTAATCGATTTTGGTGAAAAATAATTTCAAGGTCATGATATCATAGGTCGTTGAATTCGTCTGAATACCAGCTACAACGTCTCAATAATAAACAAACATGTTCCCATTTGAAAAACCATTGATGCCTTTGAGAACGCAAAAACTATGGACTTGACAAAAATGAATTTTTGTCCACTGTATCAGCCCTTCGAAATCAATCAAATTACCTATCGACATTTTTTTCGTCACTCTAAAGGCAACGGATATATGTAGGATGGTCATGCTAAATGGTCCACCCTGTATATATATATATATATATATACACGGGTGTTTCTCTACTAATTGGAAAAATGATGTCCTGGGCCAATTTTATGTATTTAAAGTTATTATTACTGAGTTGTATCTATCTGGAACGATAATTCGTTACCTATTCTTGGTGCGCCATAACGCATATAATAACGTAATATCTTAATATTAATTTAAATGTCTTTCAAACATCCTAAAATACAGTCCCCTGTCGTGTCTCATTTCTAGAATAACAAGATTCACGGCTAATATTTATTTTTTGGTAATAACAGTGCCTAATTCTAACATTCATAAGTTTAACTAAAATAGAGTACGTGTGTTTATTAAATACGACTATAACTTTTAGCACTTCTTCAATATGAAAAACTATCACTCAATTGTTTTCCTAAAAAATTCAAAGCAGTCCCTTGGTTTAAATTAGAAGTAAACTAGGTAACGCCAAATGTTTCCGTATGAATGCTGCGGTTGTGCAGTAGCTTTTCTATTATTTTATGTGATTAAATTAAAATCATTTCATACATCGTTCATCCAGTTAGTAAGTTAGCACGTGTCACTCTCAATTCTCGAAAGATTTCAAATGATTTAGCACTAGATGACTTTTTGAGCAAAAATGATAGTCCCCTGGGCACTGTCCCCTATCATTTTATGGCACAGGGGACTGTTTTATGCTTCAGGGGACTTTCATTTTCTAGCAGTGACAGATATCAATTATCTTCTGACTTCTGAGACTGGCAGTATGCAGTTTCTTTTACGTAATGATGACTTTTGTGATGACGAATCGCAGCATTTTAATTTCGCAACAGTGAAGTACGAAGGCAAGGCACAACTTAACGTCGATGATATTTACATGGATTACGGTTTTGAAAACAAATCCAGGCTAGATTTTAACATGCAGGATAATGCTATTTGTGACTCTAGAGTAGAGACTGAACAGACGGAAGTTTCGTATGATCTTCCGTCCAATATCGAATTTTAGAATATTGCTGGGCTAAGTTCAATTTCAATCGGCGAATATAGCATCGGAGACTACATGTTAGTGAAGTTTCTTATGAAAAAAAGGAATGTGGGTATATCGGTAGAATCAATCAGATAGACAATGAGGATGGCGAATCGTTCTGAATATTTATGACAATAAGCGACAATAATTGATTATACGTCATAAGCTGTGATCAAGTTTTAACAAAAAATGAAGACATTTGATTAGTTAAGTTCGATCACGAATTTTCACAAAATCATCTATAAGTTGCAAAATGAGGAGAAAATGTGAAGGCTTTTTGAAGATATGAGTATGTTTAATTTATTACTGCCCTCCGCTGTACATACTTTGTTTTTTTATTTTTAAGAAAAACATGCATGGGATAGCGTTGTACGGGCCACTTTCCAATTAGTAGATAAACACCCATACATATACAGTGCCGCATTTAAAAGAAGCAAGGTCGTACAAAAAAGTGTTTCCTACAAAAATTTTATGGTTTTGAAGAGGACATACGATGGTAATACAAGACAGTTTTTTTGTCAACACGTCTACGACATACCGCAGCAACTTTCACTTTTTTAAATGGAAAGGCATGGTTTTTGTTTTTCAGAAAAATAGCTGATATTGGGGCGACTACAACAGAAAAAAAATTCTCCTGCTCCAAAATCAAGAACGTTAGGGTGAATTAAAGTTTTTGGAAGTATCCTGCGGTACATACATTACAGCAACAAGTTCAGTGAGACGTATTGGACTCTAGATCGAGAAATATTATTAGATATGGCTGTGAAGTGGCAGCTTAAGGTGTCAGATAGCTTATGTATGAGAAAGAAAATTAATCCCTACTGAGACCGAAAATGTGCCGCTAAATTCGTACCGCCCGCATTGGCATAACTCGAAGAGTGTGTATGTGAGCACACGGATGAAAACGCTGACCCTACAGCTCGTCATTTCTGCAGTGTTTTGTGACTCCAAACCGCTTTCCAACCGCATACATCAGGGTAGCGGTCCAAAATGGTTGCTATTTTCCTCGGTACAAAGTCAAAGTTTCAAAATTTGCCACAGTATTCCGCAGAACGTGTGCAGAAATTCTTCGGCAGGCAGTCTCGTTGTGGTTCATCATGTCAAGTTTCGTCGCTGGTTGTTCGCGGAAGACAACGTCGCTGAGAAACCTCCACCGAATGAAGTCCGGGGATGTCAAATCGGCTGACCTGGAAATCCAGGGGGCCGGACCATCATGATCAATCCACCAATTCTCGGATACTCCATACAAGTGAACTCACAGCACGTGCAAAATGTGGAGGCACACCATCTTGGTGGAACCACATCCTCCGCCTGCAATACAAATCGACTCCGTCCAGAAGCCGGGGCACGTCATTTTGGAAAAACTCCACATACCGCTGGAAAAAAGGCCCAATCAGATACACGTGGACAATTGCACACTACACATTTAACTTCCACTGTTGCTGGTTGTTGAGTTGCCGCGTCCAATGTGGATTATGTGCGGCCCAATAATGACAGTTGTGAAGATGTACGGCCGCGTTGCTATAAGATGTGGCCTCGGCGCTAAAAAGAAAATAGTCAAACAACGAATTGGGAAAACGTAACCCGATTAACCATATCCAGCTCAGACAAATCCTGGGCCAGCATCATGCCATATGGGTGCTACCGAGAAGCCCGCAGAATTCGTGCGGCAATCAATCGTGACACCCCCACCTCACTTTCGATCTTGCGAAAGCTGATCTGTGGATGATTGTGTACCATTGCCAACAGAGCGAGTGTACGAGTATGAACTTCATGGAAATCGACGAAATCTTGGCGCTGTCTTTGGTGAGTCAATTGGCCACGCCGAGCTTTTTGTTCGATGATCGAAATGATGACAGCATTGGGATGCTGCCGATCGGGTACCTTCAGCAATAGCTGATTGCTGCTCGTCTGTAATTCGCTCGATATGCTCCGATTTTTGTTCTGTTGGATTCGTCGGAAAATCAGCTATTTTTCTAAAAATAAAAAGCATGCCTTTTACCTTTAAAAAAAATCAAACTACCGCGATATCTTGTAGACGTGTTGACAAAAAAATATTTTTTATTACCACCGGATGTCCCCCTCAAAACCATATAACTTTTGTAGCAAAAACTTTTTTGTATGACCTCATCTTTGCTATTCATTTTAATGCTTGTTTTTAATAGGCATCTCTGGGTTTGTTTGAATTTAATAAAGTTGTTTGGGTAAAAAAAAGCAGCTCGCTCGTTACTTTTTAAGGACCAAACAAACATAACTCCCAAGTTACTTTTTAGGTCTTGCAGCAGTAACTAGCACACGCGTACGCAGTACCTTCCCAGTTACCCTTCGTGGATATGTTTGTGGATAAATTTTGTTGATAACCCAAGCACACCCAAACGAAAAGTCTTGTGACTGATATCTATATATATACAAGTTCAAGTTTTTTCCGGCATGTCTGGGTTTGTTTAGACTTAATAAAATTTTAACTGATTCAAAGTTTTCACAGACACCTTAATCTATTCACGTTCGTGAGATTTAAAAATTTCATGAGTGTTTTTCGACGTGACGCGCATTTTCGAGTACACGAGGTTTGTTCTCATTTTTTCCGTCTTTTTTTTTTGGTTTTTCGTCTAATTACGAATTTCGTTGTTGTTTCCACTGGGGTATAACTTCTTGGAAACACGTGAGCATAAATCACGTCGACGAGGGCATTTGTCGTGTACGCACGCATCCTCGTGCACAGATAGTACATATATATGTATACGCGTGGCCTCATCACTGATGTGATATGAGCGAGGAAAGAGTTTCGTACTGTATTAAACTCGTGCGTTGGAAAGCTCCATTGACTTGGAAGCGGGGGAGAAAGAAAGACAGAGAGAGAGAGAGAGAGAGAGAGAGAGAAAGAGAGCTAGGGAGGGCGAAAGAGACACGTGCCCTCGACGGGGTGTCGGATGCATGCAAGATAAAGTTGCCGTACGGTTACCGCTGACTTTCGTGGCTCTGAGAATGAAAACCAGCACATTCATGCATTTGGATAAACGTATGGGATTTTCCAGACCAAATGTAGAAGATCACGAGGGCCAGGATCATCCTCAGTTCCTTACCCGAGTCGAAATTTAGACCCTCCTTTAAACCTCCTTTCGATCCCAATTTGTCATTCAATGGAGGTTCAAGAGGTTCAAATGGAAATCTCAAAAACATGTATATCAGAACCTACTGAACCTCCAAAAGTGGCAGAAATTGGACTTTTTCACTCAAAGGAGGTTTAGTAGGTTCATCTGAACCTCCTTTAAACCCTAGTGAGCCTGATTTAATGCTTACGCAAACCTACAGACCCTCTTTTAAACCTCCTTTCGCTCTACTAACTCTCCTTTGACTCCTTTCATCGGTGGCTCGCAGAGCCTCCTAGCCCTCCTTTAAACCTCTTCTGACCCTACTAACCCTCCTTTAAGCCTACTTCAATATGCTGCCCTCCGCTCCCCCCTTCGACAATCAATCGTACATAGGATACCCTATAAATTCTATGGAACTTGAGTAGGTTTAATATAACGTTTTTTTAAGTTACACGAAATAATTTATAGTTGTGACAATGTATGTATATGTTTCGAATTAATAAATCAATCTTATAATAAATAATCAAACATCATATTTTTAATTCACACATATAATTTATTTTTCAGATATAGCTTGACCCTACAGAACCTCCTTTGGATCCAATCTTTCATTTTCCTTCTGCTTTGGATTCAAAGGAGGTTCTGTAGGGTACAGATAGAACTTTAGGCCGAAACGAGGTTGTGTAGGTTCACGCAACCCGAGCCCATAGGCCTAAAGGAGGCTCAGGAGGTTGAATAGAAGGTTCAGTAGGGCTAAAGGAGGGTCGCCAACGGTGCAAATTTCTCCATATAGGTTCAAGGGGAGTCAAAGGAGGGCGGCGGTCTGTGCGTTACAAAGGAAATAGGTTCTCGAGCATTCAAAGGAGGGTCTAAATTTCGACTCGGGTAGTCCCTACAATCGTAGCTGAAAAGTAACCGAAAATTTCGCACCCCCCAAGACCGATCTAGATCGTGTCACCACCGACTGAATGGGCATGCGGCCTGTGAACGACTCAATAGCAGTTGGTTGTACTCTACTCTGATAGCAATTATGCCGGGCCCTGTGACTTTACAAGATTCCACTTTTGGGCCAGAACGGCGCGTATACCGAGAGCGAAGGGGTGGCCTGTCTCTCGCGCTGTCCGAAGAATATGATTGTCTCTTCTAAGTCTTCTCCCCCCAGTTCAACGACTTTTTTATTATCTGAGGTGAGTCTTCTCTCTCTCTCACCTCCTCCTCCCTCGCCCCCTCACCGTCGAGTTCAAAAAGCCTCGAGAACGTGGCGGAACTACGAAATATACTCCTCGACTCTTTTCCATTAGATAGGGATCTTCGCGCGGTGAGAATGCATGGATGCACTTGAGGAACGTGCTGCACTCAAAACTCGACTACGAGTCGTTCACCTGATATACATATTGTGTATGTGTGTGAATTTCGTCTCTATCGGTTCTATTGAGTCTATTCATAAGTCCATAGCGAAATTCCGACAGATATCGTTCGCGGTTTTTCTGCGCTCCCACATACCCCAGCCATATGAAGGGTCGTATGTTAAGGGGGGATTGTCTTTTTTTTTCGCAAAATTTACCGCTTTTTGGGAATTTTTTTGTGAAGAAAGTACACAACGGAAAACTTGTGAAACTTGGCATATAGTTTTATTGATCTGTTTACTACATACAAAAAATTTTTTAAACAATTTCATCAAAAAATCCGCCTCCCACCCCCCTCGACGCGCGATGGTCCTTTTTTGATGGTGTGCACGATTTCTCAAAAACGATTCAACCGATTGCCTTCAAATTTGGACAGAATGCTCAGCTGACATCCTTTTATCGTTTGATGAAGCAAAAAAGCAATACGTTTAATAGTTTTTTATTTATAACAAAAAATCGATCAATTTTTTTCGAAAAATCGATACTTCAAGTTCAAAACGTCACCAAATCGTCAATTTTTTTTCCCTTCATCGAACGATAGCTATATGTGTCTAAAGTAAAATGCTTTTTGGGTTTTTGTTGCAGGATGAACGTGAAGGCTGTAATCGTGCACACCATCAAAAAAGGACCATCGCGCGTCGAGGGGGGTGGGAGGCGGATTTTTTTATGAAATTGTTTAAACATTTTTTTGTATGTAGTAAACAGATCAATAAAACTATATGCCAAGTTTCACAAGTTTTCCGTTGTATACTTTCTTCACAAAAAAATTCCCAAAAAGCGGTAAATTTTGCGAAAAAAAAGACAATCCCCCCTTAAGAAGTCTTCTCACTTTAGACGCCAAAGAAGGCTATTTTCATGATTTTTTTTTTGATAGGTTTATATTATAGATATTGATATAAAAGTTGTTAAACTTAATAAAAAAACTTTCCAAATGCATAAAAAAAATTATGTACTTATGTAACCCAAACACACTTTAAACGCGTTTTTCTCGAAACAACGTTTTTAGACGGCTTGTGGATAAAATCTCCAAAACTACTGAACCGATCCTTATGAAATGTTAACCACATATTCTTTACAACTATAGCTATAGCGCATATCAAGGATTTTTTTTAAATTTTGATATTGACTATTTCTTTGCCAAAAACGGTGACAAAAACACGTTTTTTTTTAAATGTCGGTCATTTTGTTATTTTTGCATATATCAAAAATCGTGTGATGTACGCTATAGCCATGAACATACTGAATCTAAAACCGTTTGATTTTTTTGTTTCGGATGAGCCATCTCCGAGATTTCATGAATAACGCAGACCTACGATTTTTTTAGGACATTTTTTTACCTACCACTTTCATCTATAAATAGTCACTTAAATAAATTTAAAAAATATTTTAATGTATTTCAAAAGTGTAACAACTTTTGTATTATTATCTATAATATAAAACTATTAAACAATTCATGAAAATAGTATTTTTTAGCGTCTAGTTAGAAGACCCCTTAAGTGACAGCTGAAACTTGTGCCCACATTTAAAAAAATAACCATCGAAATCCGTGACGCATAAGAACTTTTATTATATATTGAACATGGAAGGACAAAACGTGTACTTTTGATGCATTTCGCTTTGTTATTTCCAAAAGGCAAAAACGCGTCGCAGACTCACAGAGAGATATAAACCGTGTATGGAGAGAATGCCGTAAGCGAAAGTATGTGACGGAAGCAGCCCCTCGGCACTGCTGAGCATACCGTGTCCGCCTTATTGTTACTCTCCACGAGGGGCGCTAGTAGCCACCCCCCCCCTCCCCCACTCCGGTAGCGCAGCATCTGCATTGAGTATCAATAATTAATCATTAGAATTAGATTTCCAGATTACATTTTTACAAGGAAAGGGATAAAATATTTACATAAATCAAACTATTATTGTAGTATAAAAATGTGTATTGAACGTAAAAAAATATTACTTATTACATTTAAAATTGATCTATAATAACGTTAGGCAATGCTCGGATAGTTTTTCCTTATCAACATTTTTTTTGCCTCAGCGTTGAGATGCGCAGAATATTGCTGCATTCGCATCGTTACCCAATTCTGAATTACGTCCAAGAGAACATTATCATGCTTTGGGAAGAGTGACGTTACTTTCTGATGTTAATAAAGATTCTGTGCATGTGAGGCACGTGGCTGCATTAATAATTCGCCTCAACAAAAGCGGTTGTGTAATACATAACGCAGCTTGTTATTTTTTGTGAGCTATAATCATGCTCAAACTCAATCACATCAACAAAAGCCCAATCATCAAATAGACCATTGTTCAATTATTTGACACTTTTAAATCGACTATCGAGATCGAGAAAACAAAAAAAATGTCCAGGTTGCGGAGGTTAGAAATGACGAAATGATGTGGAGTGGAGGCTGTGGTGATGATGCGGGTGACTACTAGCACCACAGGGTGGGCTGCTTTTCGGCGATGACAATAACGGGGCTATCTTACTGAACAGAACTTAACCGAGTGCCATTTTTCCGATTTGCCGAGTGCCAATTTCGCAAACCACTTCCGACCGGGCTGGTCGTTTCGTTGTGGAGCTTCTGATCTCCAAGATGCTCCTTGCTTCGGTCGGCCAGTCACTACTGATGTCGATAAAATCAAGGCTTTTATCGACTCCGCCCGCAATTTGACGGCTACAGAGATTGGACATGACCTCAACATTAACCAATCAGTTATTTCGAGTCATTTACGAAACCTTGCGATAGTAAACAAGCTTGACGTTTTGGTGCCGCACGCACTGAGCAAAAATAATTTAATAGCCCGAATTTCAGCTAGCGATTTCCTGGCCAAACGCCATTAAAACGAACCCTTTCTAAAGCGAATGATTACCGGCGATGAAAAGTGGATTGTCTACAACAATGTCAGTGGAAAAAGTTCATGGTCGAAGCGCGGGGAGGCTGCTCAGACGGTCGCAAAGGCTGGTTTGCACCCGAAGAAGGTAATGCTCTGTGTCTGATGGGATTGGAAAAGAATCATCTCTTATGAGCTGTTGCCACCCAACGAAACGTTTGATTCGACCAAGTACTACTCATAACTGGCCAAATCAAAGCGAGCAATCGATCAGAAGCGGATCGTATCAGCGAATAGGAAGGGCGTTGTGTTCCACTAGGGCAACGCTAAATCACATGTTTTTCTGGTGACCCGGAAAAAGTTATTGCAGCTTGGGTGGGATGTTTTAGTACATCCACCGTATAGTTCGGATCTTGCACCTTCAAACTATCACTTGTTCCCGGCGCTAGAGAACGATGTGAATAATAAAACCTTCCGTTCCCTGGACGTCTTCAAAAACCACTTGGATGACTTATTTGCCCAAAGATCTCAGGGTTTCTATGGAAGAGGCATAATGAAGCTCATGGAGAGATGGCAGAAAGTCGTTCAACAGGATGGAACATATTTAGTTGATTAGAATCGTCTGTTTAAATAAATATTTTTCATTTGAAATTTACTCGATTTTCGCTACAGAATTATGCATAGACCAATACATGTCTAGCGTTAGAATCCGGGGCCATTTCTGATATTATACAGAGCTTCCCACGACTTTTGTCGTAGTCCAGGCCTGTCCTGAAGGCCAATTATGTCCAATGGCATTTTTCAGGCCAGTCCGGAATATGCCAATGAATACGTTTTGGCAGCTTTCAGGACTGCATCGAAATGTACCTACAGATGTATGTACCCTGATACACAGGCACTTTTAGGACGTCGCTGACTTGCAGGACTATATCAAACGGACCATATCAAAAGGATCACGCTGTAGTACGGAGGCCTCACTTACAGGGTGCCTTTTTGCCTGATCTGGCTAGTTTCAGGCGATAGTCCGGCAACCGGATTTACGGTTACATCCAGTTGCCTAAACCGGCTAATTTCAGACGATAGTCAGGCAAACGAATTCCCGACATGCATAAATTCGCCTTATCCGGTTACCTTCAAGCGATGGTCAGGCAAATGGACATACGTTTTACGACAAATCGCCTGATCCGGCTAGCTTCAAGCAATCATCAAGTACCTGGACCTATATACAGTTTAACGCCTTTTACACGCCTAATTAACATCTTGACAAACACCAGACGAACTATATAAATCAGCGCGTCGTCAAAATGTCGAAACATATTGTCCACTCTATGCATACGTTTTTTTATTATTCCTAATATTTTATTTATTCCTAATAAATTTGTGATTCGGTTTAATCTGTTCAAACAACAATTTTGTTAAATCCATTAAACGTATGTATTACATTTCTTAGATTTTAATTAAACAGGATTTTCGTAGAGAGAAACATTTTTCAATTTGATTAAATTAATATTCTGCCTTTATCGTCATACACACATCGAAGGGGAGGGGGGTACAGAGGGGGGAGAGAAAGGAATTTAATATAATGTACCTGCGGGTAATAAGGCCTAGCAAGCCTAGCCTAGCTAACCTGAAGCTAAGCGAGATTCGCGAAAAAATGAAAAAATATTCAAATTAATCAACGGTTTTCAATGATAATCGAACTTTTATATCAATTATTATAAAATATCAACAAAAATGGCATCTTCCACCATAAAAAAAAATCAAATGTTTTTAAATACTTCGCCAATAGGTCTCATTTTACTATGGTATCATAATGAGGCCTAACCGTAGGATTTTATTTTCTGTAACTTTTACTGGTGAGGGCATAAGTTGACGAAATGCCGCTCTGAGCCGAGTGAGCGGCACATATTGTCTTCATCATCGTCCGAACTCAAACTACCGTGACCCATACGGTAAAAGCTTCCCGTACGCACTAAAAATGGAGATTAATCAATTAGGAACCAAATTCACACCTTATTTACATATGTAGCATCTTATAAGTAATGAAATATCCATTAAAAACACCCAACCTTGTTACAAAAAGAGAGAGGATAATAAGGCCTATGGCTAAATTTGGTAGGTCTTAATACCCGTCCAGTACGGCTGTAAAAAATCAAAATGAAAAATATTTAGACCACGATAGCTCATTCAAATATTTGAGATCATAGAAACATGAAATAATAGAGAAATGGACAGCAAATTTATATGGCTAAGTGTAATATTACAAGAAATATTTACGATTGATCCGGAACGATTTACATTATTAGCGCCGCGCGGCGGTCCCTCAAAATGTATGATGCAACACTGGCGGCGAGGAGCGAATTATCGAGCATGCGCTAGCTTGTAGCGACATCTTCGGGCGTTATGCGCCCTTGTGTGTAGCCTTGAGCGACTGCGCTGATTCGAAATACGATTTTCATTCGTTAGGCCTTATTAGCCGTCAGGTCTTATTACCCGCAGGTACCTTATATATATATATATATATATATATATATATATATATATATATATATATATATATATATATATATATATATATATATATATATATATATATATATATATATATATATATATATATATATATATATATATTAACTAATAGATATCTTCTATGTGTTACAACTAATAATTATAGGAATGCATGTGGCCTCTTATCCTATATTTGCGACTAAGATGCTACAAACACTCGGTAGCCTACCTACCTATCTATCTATAGTTGTGTTTACCGTAAACACAACTATAGATAGGTAGGTCGTAGCTATAGGTAACTATAGGCAAGCCAAATACGCGGGGTAAGATGAATCATAAGCCTAGCCACTAAACAGCGTCTGCGAATACAGTGCTCCCGTTGGAGTTTGGAGGGGCGGCGATGCGGTGAATGAGTGTGGAAGTATCAACTGTGGTGAAAGCACGCGTCTCGAGTGAGAAAACAATATGGATTTTTTGACAATACGATGTAATTTTTGGTAAAGTTTAACATCGTTTCAGTTTATTTGAGTTGCTGATACTGATTAGAGACAGGTAGATAAACACATTGAAAGTACTAATTATTAATATAATAGGAACGGTTTGTCCGAAATTTTGGAGGTTATTGCGCGATTTTTGTTAATTCGTTAACCGTCTAATGGGCAAGATGAATACAAGCTATCGCAAATCCGGAATATTTTACCACGTACCACTATTTACGTTAGAAAGGGTGAAATGGAACTAGTGAAGCATTTGGTTCCTCTTCCCCCGGTGGTTCTACCAGGGGAAGAAAAAGAACTTACAAATGAACAAAATGATATGGAAGCAAGATTCTTCGGACTTATCCTACAGAACTTAGACGATTGGCTTTTCAAATTGATGATATTGAGAATGAAACTACTACCTATGCTAAATATGCCAATAATTCATGTCCCATCATGATCCCAGCGCTGCTTCATCTAGCCCCGCATACGAGGTAAGATGGAAAAAATAAAGGTTTAATTAAAAATATATATTGTATGGTACAAATCACAGAGACTGATGTTTTTGCTTCCAAAATTATAAGATTAATAAATGTTGATTAGTTTACAAATAATTAAAGTTGACTTACTCATATATGTTTTGTTTTATTTGAACATGTCCTTAGCGTTATCATTTTGCCCCGACTTCCCCTACGTCGTAGGTTCGATTCCATATGCATGCGCGGAAATATTTTCTCCGAAAAAGAACATCTCAGAACGCCAGGAATGCCGAATTTTGATACACAGCCATTGTGGCAGAACTCTAAATTAAGGGATAACACCACTGTAAATTTGGCCAATTTTTTTTTTTTTTCATGAACTTAAAAAATACTTTGCACTCTTTAGAATATGGGACGAACTCGTTTTTACCGCAGTATGTCATCGAAACGACCGTTGAATAGATTTGAGGTTCAGAGCGAGGTCAGACGCGCGTCGGAGCAGCTGCTGAGACGTAGTTGCTGAAACGTTGCTTAAGAGGATATACGCAAAACAGCAACGAAAGTTTCAATGCAACGGTCTGGAGATCGGCACCAAAATCGTATTCGAGCGGAAAAAGTGTTAAACATAGCGACTGATATTGCAGTGTGCTGTTTTAACGATGGTTTAACAAGCATTTTGAAAATTATGAAGGTTCTGGAAGTGGATATAGGTGTTCATTCCTATAATTGTTGCCTCGAAACCGACGCAAAGCGAATCGAACACGCCGAACGAACTTTGATGGATCCAACAAAGGAGGCGCGCTCTGCCACGAAATCGTCGAGAAAAGCAAGTGAGGAGGAATTTTCCAACGTTGATGGGATAGCAGATTAACGGTAAAAAATTTCGATTCGAATTTTCCATTTCTTCATATGTAAAACACACATCAAAACTTTAAACGCGTTTTTCTCGAAATGTCATTTTTCAAAACGGCACGCAGCATAACTCGAACAATTTTCATTCTTTTGATTTGATTTTTTTAGAATATCTTTAAAATAACATTTGGAAAAGAACCACATACGGGATTTTCGATAAGTTAATTTTAACATTTTTTATTAATAAATGATTGCCTTTTTTTGCGCAAAAAGACACCTTTTGTTTGATTGCTCGCCAATTTTACAAAAATCAATATTTTTAAAATCCCATACGTCGTTCTCTAGCTTTAACGATATACATAACGGAGAATTTTTGTTTTTTGTTCCAGGTAAAAAATTGCACACTTATGCTGCGTGCCACGGTGCGCCTTGAATTCGTCATGGCTCCAGAGAATGGCTCCAGCGTCGCCATTTTTTAATATTTTTGGATAACATTTTTTTGTAATATACTTGAATATACATTCAATAACTTCCTTTAATTGTATTTTCGTATCACCTTTCCTTCCAACCAAAAAGAAATTCGTAAAAGCAGCGTTTTTTTAGGCCGTTACAGTGGTGTTATCCCTTAAGTATTTCATTTTATTTTGAACTTATGGAATATTATTTTCTATATTCTATAATCTTAAAAATATATTTAATACAAATAGGATCGTAACGGACCATGAGACAAGGAAAAAACCTTTTTGATTTAAATAGATCCTGTTCAATTTAATTTAATAATCGTACTTTTTGGCAGTGCAATGAAGCAACTGAAGCAATGGCGGTTTCCGAAGCAACAAACGAACTTCTTTATTCGAACTGCATGTTAGGCCTTCACTTTTCGCCCGGTCAAGCTTTGATTTTCCACCCTGACCAGACCGAAGTCAGGGATTGCATTTCAAAACCGATTAGGGCTTGATGAAAAATCCTGATCAAGGCCTGAAAAAGGAGTCGCTAACCCTGATCCGGGCCTTCTTGTAGCTGGAACAAGATTTCTACTCGGGTACGTACTGTAACGTGCTTCTTTTGCACATCACAAAAATATATCGGGCTTCGCACGGCACGGCATAGATGAGCCTTATTTGGACGAGGAGCTTCTAACGAGCAATCCAACAGAGCTAATCCAGATATTTCAATAGATTTAAACAAATTTTATTGGTTTATTTCGCATTTTGCGCGAGCAAACGACAGCCTCCCAACCGACAACGCTATTGTCGAAAACGTGGTGGAATAAGGGACAAAGGCTACCCCAGCGCCACACTCATTGTCATCCTCGTTGCTTCTTATTATCAAGACGAGAGCGTGAAAACCCGAGCGTCCAGTAGCCCCACGCTAACTTTGAGCCTGACTAGGAATTTCGCTATGGGGCAGACTGAGAGTTAGGGGCACATCTGTGATGTATCCCTAAACTATACGATACTTGGAAGGTTGTGATACAGTAGAGAATTTATATTTCTATATAACTTTGTAAATGATGCAAATAAATTTTAAAAAAGAGCAGACTCTGTCTGTAACACTACAGCTGTTTCCCTGCTGGCTACGATGATGCGTTTTTTTGGTCCGTCATCACGGGCGCGTGCCAATCGCCAATGCCATGTCGCTATGAATGATATGTGTCAAACTTGCACTCAAATTTGCGGGCAAAGCCCGCCCCAGCAGCCCAGGCCACCGCAGCCGCAGGCTGTCCTGAGAGCGTTGTGAGGGGTCGCGCGGTGACCCCCGAACTACCTCCTAAAGTAATATTTCAGGTATGGCATAGTCGAGGGGTACATAACAGATTTGATCCGTACTTCGCGGGTTCATAAATATTTCCACTCGTATAATAAGTTGCGGCAGTTTATGTTTTTTAATCTGCGAGTTGAATACTTGAGAAGACGAAATCCTTCGCTGAGCTTTTTTTCTTAACCATGCAAGTCAAGTTGTTAAGGTTGCATAGCATTTCTAGTATCCTTATGCGGTACTTACGTTGTACTTTTATATAATGGTGATACCATTTTTTTGTTATAACAGTAATATGATTTTTAAACAAAAATGAAATATTTCGAAAAATACTATTCCCAAGGTTCAACAGTTTCCTTTACAATATTTCTAGTAAACTTGCTTGGCTATTTTGTAAAAAGTTATTTCACAGTTTTTGTATATTTGAATTGAAAAATATAATGAAAGCATTGTTTGAATTTAAATGAAAACTATTTTGAGATTAAGTAGCCAGTCCACTTTGGAGCCACGAAAAAAGGATATTTTCGCGATTTTTTTTTCGGGGATTTTATAAATGATATGACGATAAAAGTTGTTGGGCTGGATAAATAAAGTCTTGAAATACATTTAAAAAAAATGTTCATTCATTCTTATTCATTTTTAAGTACAAAAACTATAGTTTAACGTAACGCCTCAAAAATAGGTGGGCTAGGTAGCTCCATCACAACTCGGCAACGGTTGTCTGAAACAGAAAAATCAAAGTCCATTGGAGATACGGTGGAGCTAGATTTTGAAAACATTGTTTCAAGAAAAACGCGTTTGAAGTTTATACTATGAAAAACTCTTACTTGAACTCAATCGGCAATTCCTGCACCGTACAAAACCCCTTCTGATTGCTCATCATCGTCGATTTCTTCAAGTCTTTCTTGCTTTCGATTTTTTTAAATTTTCAAAGTGGACTGGCCCCTTAATCAAATTTTTTCATATGGCAAAACAAGCGATACTGCTTTCGGGGGAATTTATTATTACTTGGTGTTCCTTTTTCTAATTCTTCAAAGTATTCAATAGGGATTTCATATCTTTTTAAAAGGAAAACAACTTTTTTTCGTTTCGTCTCAGTTTAAAGAGACGTGCATTTCAAATATGTATGAAGAAACTATACTATAACTTCAACTTCGTATTGAGCAGAGAAAAGTATTTTCAAATATTTGAATTGATCAGAACCTGGGAAATGACACCCGTGTACCATTAACTCTGCCATAAAGCGTTTTAAGTTTTTTTTATTATTCTTATGAACTTGAAATTCGATTTTTTAAATTGTGTTGAAAGACTAAACGAACATTAATATAAACGAAGTTGTCAATCAAATTTGTATTGAATAAATTAATAATCCAAGCATTCAGAGTAAATCTTCCGTTTATGAAAACTTTTCAGGCTTCGTCTCAGAGAAGGCATTTTCCACTGATTATTATTTCCAGACGGTTTGATGGTAGAGTTAAATATATTTATTATAGTGTTTCATAGGCATTACCGGGAAATCTATTTGATTTTCTCGTCAGACCCTCTGGAAATAACAATCAGCGGAAAATCTCTTTTGCAAGACGAAGCCAAGAAAATTTTTATAAACAGACTTAAAAAAAAACATTACTAAGGTTTGACATGTTTTTAAATATGTTCCCATCACCATCACCGGTACACAATTTATCTTTAAGACTACTCAATAGTCCAGGAATGCCCATCAAAAATTGTAATGAACTGTTTGCCATTGCTGCCAAAGTCTTCGTAAATTAGAATCAGTGCGATACGCCTCTGGCGTTGAACAGTTCAAATAATCTGTTTAAAAACACTTCTCTGAAAACCTTTATCATTCTGCTGATTATGCTGCTGACGAAGATATACATTTTTCATTGTCCCCGAACGAATTGCTAGATTTCATACCTAATACTTTATTAATAATTTTGAACCTTATAAACTAACAATATATCATTGCCTATGTTCGATGCAAGAAAAATTAATACCGGTGACCTCTTCATATCTAAACGTGTGAATTTTTCTTATGTGCTGTTAAGCACGCAAATCCGCCATCTCCTGGCGAGTCGGATTCCCGACACACAAATTCCGATCTCTGTCCAGGGTTTTCTTGCTGGCCAGGTAGATAGGGAATATGCGACAGACCTGTACGGGGCATTAAAAGTAGAATTAAAGCGGCAAAGAAAATCCATTCATATCCATAGCCTTTGTATCGACATATATCAGATGGCAAGAGAAAATTTCTTAATTGGGGGCATGAGAAACTAAGCGAAATACGCACTTTATTGAATGTGCTATTCAAGTTACTCTGAATGAATTAGGTACCTTTCTATGCTGCTGTGACTCTGTGACATATTTCATGGGTGCGTTCTGAGTACAGAATTCACACTTGTATATTATGAGCTAGCAAATCCACAGATTCGTCTTGGCTATGCCAATTAGCATTTCTTATGTGTTTTGCTTGATGTAAAGCCAAGTGATAATTTCAGCTGCTCGATACCTACAGGTATAGATCTGTCGTTGTCTCTGAGTAATGGAAAGATGCAATTTTTTTCCTTACCTGTTTTCGATATAAGAAAATTCCATACTTTTGGCGCGTTCTACTCTCCGGTGCAAAGATTCATGTCCACGAACTCAATGTTCTGTTTGCTGCCCTATTCACAGTTTCGAAGCATTTTTTAATGTCAGAGTTAGCGACGAGAAGAACCTTCGTCAAATTAATTTTTGGCCCTGAACAGGGCCGTTTGTTCGACGTATTCGAATAACTTTTTTAGGTTTAACATGCACGGCACTGACAACCTTAGTGAAATTGACTGTGGCCCGAAAAAGAGCCGTTTATTTTACATATCACACTTTTATTGCTTTTTACTTTACGCTCTTTCACGCTCTAACCCTACTTGGAGGTTAGCGCCAGCAGAAGCCGTACACTTGAAGCAGACGACTCGTTTGTTTAGGCCAGCGAGTCGAATAGCGTCGCACTTCATGCGTTATTTTTTTGAGCGTGACGTTATGAAGTGCGTCCGGAACGTTTAGTGTGGAACAATTTCTGTGGTCAAAAAGTGGCTCGAAAATTTGGCCAAATATTACGGGATCTCAATTGGAAGACGGATCGAAAAACGACCCAAACAAAATCCATAGGAAAAAATCACATTACACTGGTGAAATGTCATTAGACTTTTCATTCATGACCGTGTTCTCGCGTAATTTCGTTTCAAAGTTAATTCAAAGTTAAAAATGCAAAGTGCTCATCATGTTTATGGCAGTGGTGCTCATCTTTTCTTTTTATTACTTGGCGTCGAGACGCTGTCGCGTCTCTTGATATCCGTGCGGGTAAGAAACATTTTTAAATCACGCCTTAAGGAGTTAACGAAGGCCTGATAAGTCAACATTTTGCCATGTAAACCATTCTTAGGAAAGATTGAAGTTGATCTCGTTTTAAAAAAATGCAGCGGTCGATTTTGGGACTGCGCAACAATGAACCCCACGGTATTGATTCGATGGGCACGTTTTGCTACCGTTTCACCATGTGCTAGTTTTAATTTCGCAAGTAATGCTTTCCATTGCAAACAACAGCGAAGCGTTTCAGCACCTGCTCCACCATCAAAATCAGCGTGAGTTTCCAGACCCGTGTGTCAAAAACGAGCTGCATACCCGTTCAGAAAATGATAAAAACGCATTTAGATAAAAGCCGGGGGAATAATTAAGCATCTGATCATTTTTTAGGCTGCTTTGCTTTTGATCAGTGGTTTTGGTTTTTCATGCCAATTATCGCTCGATTAATAAAAATCCTTTTTCGGCAAACGAATTCATGTTATCGTGGCACATTCCATAACGTAAACGAAAAAATCATCAGTGATACTGCATTCCAAGACTCTAGCGTTTGCGATATACGTACCACGACACATAATAATCACTATAATTCGGGGAAAACGTATGTTCTAAAATATAAGATCTCGTACATCTTGTAAATATGTATTGTTTACGCTTAAGTCCTGGAATACCAGAATTGGTTATTTTTTTCCGTTAAATATCTTCGAACGGGCCCGTACCTGTAAGCTGTAGTTGCCTGCAATTGTACTCTTTGTTAATCCATTAATATATCATATAAATTTATCATGAACGGATCGATTATATTATTTATCAATTAGTCTCTATACCTCTCAATGAAAGTCGGTCTTTCTAATTGTCCCGGATAAACTTCCAAACCAATGGCCCGATCTTGATGCGGTTTTCACCAGTGATCTAATGTTTGTGTTTTCGTGATCAGATGGCATTACTTACTTACTTCAATATCACAGAGATTAATTTAACGTTTTCACAATCCCGAAAAGGAAATCCGCACCTGGTCGCAATAGTGCGGGTCCGAAAAAGAAGTGCATAGCGATAAATAGTGAACACCCAACGCACCCGAGCTGAGCCGGGTACGACAGCTGGTTAATAATAATAGAAAAGAAAACAAGTCAAAAAAGTTTCTATAATATTTATAGACGCTTCCTATGGCCTTGATTCTGTTTCTCTCCTTTTAATGCCCTCAACATGTCATTAGTGACAGGTTTTAGAACAATAAAACAATCAATGACTCACTTCTGTCCGGGAAGAAAAGAATCATGTTATGTATTTCAGAATATTATAGGTAAACGCTATGCGGAATATAACATACCACATGGAGCGTCCATAAGCAATACAGGAGCTGTCCCCGGCTTGTTGTCTTTCTAACTTAATAATTAATGGCTATACGCGTCAGAAAAGAAGCTTTCTGAAAAATATGCTATTGTATACATCCTCAAAGGGTGAAAAGAAAGGAGAACACTTTTTTTTCATTAAAATACTGTGGAACAGGCCGTACCCTCAAACTTACCATTTGCCACCAATTACATTAGTCAAACGTAAATAATCAAACCATAAGTAATCTAACGCTGAGGAATGATAAAAGAATAAGGAAATAAGCCCGGAAAAGCTTCGTTATTACATACAAAAGCTTGTGGTGGCTTGTGTTATCCTTTTTTCTTTAGTGTTGAAAAAAAATATGTTCTTTATGCTTTATTAGATGTTTAAGTTTCGCGTCGAAAATATCATTTCGTACATTCCGAAACATGCTCCAATCCCGAAATGTACTGTTTCGTACATATTTTAGAATATGCTCGGGTCTCGGGACATACCACGTGATAAATGGGCTGGAGCCAACCCAATGACTAATGAAGTTGTTCGGCAATGTCCTGGTCAACCACGTATTATAAAAACCGCGTGTCCCGAAAAATGGGACGAATCCCTCCCATGGTTATAATAGAGTAATTTGGCTATGTCCTGGACGACAACGTACGATAGAAACCGCGTGCCCCGAAAACTGCCAAAAAGTATTATTTGGCAGTGTCCGGGACAAGCACGGTGTATTTAGCAGAGAAGTCAAAAACACATTTCTGGACTGCAGAGGTACCTAGAGGTAGGTGTACGGCTAAGCCCAGTCATATTCTCCGACCTGCAAAGCACCCTCCTCGAAGATATCCAGTCCTTAGCGACTACATTGTAACGTCTGTAAATAGTATACATAGTGTTCTCGTTAAATAATAATTTCATAAAATTATATTTCGAAACTTCGTCTCGAAAATGATTATTCTGTATGTTCCGAAATATACTATTTCGTATATGTTCTGTAATCTGCTCGGGTTTCGGAACATATGGCGCGGCGTGATAGATGGGCTGTAACCAACCCTGAGCTCCAATGAAGTCATTCGGCAGTCTCCAATTCGGCAATGTATTATAGAAACCGCGTGTCCTGAAAACTGCCAAAAAGGACTATATGGCAGCTTCTGAAACAAGCATTATGGTATATTTAGGAAAGGTGTCTCAGATACATTTCCGTGCTGAAGAGGTACGTAGATGGATACACCAAGGGCCAGACATATTCCCCGACATGCAATGCAGCTTTGCTCGGAGCATCTGTACTTGGAGTCGTTTAGTCCTTAATGATTTAATTGTGACGTCCACACGTAATTGTTTTGTTGCATAATAACATTACGAAGTACTATTTCAAGATTTTGTCTCGAAAAATATAATTCTGTATGTTCTGAAATTTGCTCCATCCCCAAAATGTAATATTTCATACATATTTTTAAATATGCTCGGGTCTCGGCAGATTCAACGTGACGAATGGGCTGGAATGCCCCCATGGTTCTATTAGTCATTCGGCAATGTCCTGGATGGCAACGTACTATAGAAACACAATTATATCAAACGCAATTATGCCAAAATGTTATTGAAAATTTCGTCAAAAGAGTGAGCGTGTGCAAACAGGGACGAGGCGGCCATTTATCGGATATTGCGCTCCACCCATAACCTCCCTGTTTGTACCTTATATTAAAATTAAATTATTTGTACTTTTCTAATAAATAATACGTTTTATTAATAAATAAAAATGTCAGGTCATTTTGAGACACCTTATACATGAAGGCTCAGGTATAAACCTGGGCACTAGTATCCTTCATAATCTTCTGCATATAATTGCTTGCCTCACATGGTACGATAGGATTAAACGTGGGGGTAGGCAAGTGATGAAACGTTTACGCCGAACTTTGCATCATGTACAACATCCGGCCGATATAGATTCATATGGAAAAATTATGAACTTCTATTTTAACGTATTCTGACGAGAATGCCCTATGTTTCGAAATATAGTCGTCCTGGAATATATCGCTTCGTACTTGTCCTGAAATAAATCGTTTTGTGTTCCGTGGAACATGCTCGGGTCTCGGAGCATGCGACGTAGTGGTGGTCCTGAAATCCATCCAATGGTCAAAACTAAGTCATGTCAGTCATTTAGGAATGTCCTGAAAGCCAACGTACTACAGAAGTTACGCGCCCTGGAAGCTGCTAGTACCGTACATATCCTGGAACATGCTGAAATGCCTGGAGCGACCAATTTATGAATGTCCTGGATCGCTATCGGTTTGTAAAAATTTGGTTGCATCTTCGAAACTATTCTGTACACAAAAAATCAAGTCCTATTGAACTGCCATTGCAATTTTCTACGAAATAGAGGTCTTAAAGTGCACGGTTTCCAAAACTGCCTTTAGATATATATATATATATATATATATATATATATATATATATATATATATATATATATATATATATATATATATATATATATATATATATATATATATACCTAGTTTCTCATAACGTCCTCATTCCCTAGTTCCTTTTTAGGACTGGAAAACGTAACAGGCTATAGTTGTTTTTTTAACTGGGAAAAACTTGTCTCCCTAGTTACTTTTTCAGAAGAGTAATACATAGCTATCAGAGTTGCTACGGTTACCACGAAGAAAGATCGAAGCCGTGTGTCCTGGTCGACCTTCCTGATACACATGCGACAGATGCTTTCATTATAGATATATATGTGCGCGAATGAACGTCGTTTCTGCAAAGAGGCAAAGAGTGCAAACCCCCCCTTCGACATCGGGCTACATCGACGTGGTAGCACAGAGAGGAAGGGGAAGAAAATGCAATTCCTCAGGTGTCGAGCGACACTTGTCGCTTCGTGAAAAACTGGATGCGTCTGTTCCCTCGTCTCCTTCCCCGCGCCGGCGCCCGCTCTGGCCCCGTTCGCGAATGCATCGGCGTCGCAGCCATGCGAAACTGCGCCGGAATACCGCGCGCGCACATCGCTCGAAGGATTCCAACCCAGCTGGTGCACGCGGGGTCGAACGTCCTGCTGTCACCCTTTGCACGAACGCTATTACACACGCGTGTGTGTGTGAGTGTCGCGTGCGTGCGTGCGCGTGCGTGTGTGAGTGTGTGTCCACTCGTGCGTGTGTGCGTGCGAGAAAAGAGAGACGACAAATCGAAATGTAACGCCGCGCGTCGAGTTGACGCGGATGCAGTTCTTTTCCTGTGTGCGATCCATCGATCAGCAAGTGTAATGTGTTCTCTCTTCATCTCTCTCTTTCTCTCTCTCCCTCCTCCGTCTTTCAATCTTGAGAGCGCTCTCATTGTCAATCTACCATATCCTAATCCTCTATCTCTTATCGTATTGTCTGCCTTCTTTTATTTCTCTGTCGGTCTCTCTTTCTCTCTCTCTCTCTCTCTCTGTATGTGCGTGCGTGTGCGCGCTCGTGTATGTGTGTCCCTATCTCTCACTTGTATTATGGTAACTGTTATAATTGATACTACTCCAATAATAATAATTTAAAAAAATATAATAATGATATAAGTCTGCCTGCCTGTCTATCTGTTTATCTATCTGCATTATTATTACTGGTAGACGTAATAATTGATAATTCTCCAATAATAACGGTGGCAAATAATAAGAAGAATAGGAAGCGGGCGTGCCCATGGTCCGGCGGAGCGTAATAGCACTCCGTGCAATAGCCACCAGCGTGCCAGACCAACCACCCACCACGCCGAAAATGAGGTTCTGACGAGCCTAGTCAGGCCCCTCACAACTGGTCCCTTTCAAATGAGGACCAACGATCAGTTGGAAGGGGCACCCGGATGGAATACAAGGCAACAACCACCGCTAGTAAGCGGTGCCTTGGGTGGACGGAGGTACACAAGGAGGACCTCATCCGCTACTGGAGGGATACCAGGTTGTCACAGCGAGGTTACATGGCGAAGTTGCAGGCCCTATAGAGCTAAGTGCACCCAGAGCTTGCACACCTCTCGCAACAACATCTGCGAGACCAAGCCACCCCTTCCAATGCTATGGCTATGATCTCACTTTATTATCATCACGGCTGTCTGGCAATCCGCAAGTTCCGTGCGGAGCACTGCCAGCCATCCGCAAGATTGGTCCTCCTGGCAACCAAACCCCCAATGGCACATCGATTTGCCAGAGCACTGGGGAACAAGGAGGGAGAGAATTACTGGGCAACTTCCCCTTCAGCCCGGTCACCAAGAAGCGGAAAATGAGTTCCCCGCAGCAACAATTTATGAAACGATCGACCTGCCTTCACCTCCGAAATTCGGAAAATCAGCTTGGAACTGACATGCCATCGGCATGCATTGAACAAAGCTTCTTGTGAAAACAGGATGCATGGAAAAGGTATGGAAACTGGGGGCTGCGAAGCAGCCCCTAAAGAGGCGGCTGGGTTGGGCGCTACACAACGCCCTTTTTTACTCTGTCGCAAGTCGCTGGTTGCAGCCACTCGCGCCTGTCCCTGACGAAGCGCCAACAGCTGTTCATGGAGAGCAGTTTTGTGGAGAGCTATATATAGTGAGGAGATGCATTTGGATAAAAGCACTCCAGCTCTAGGACCGTTCGTGGCGTTTTGCCGGCAACAGCCGAGTCGAGGTGAAAAGCTGAGTAGCATTAAGATCCATGCCGCTGCCGTGTCGGATGGGACCAACATTTTCTGGTGGAAGAAATTCACATACACACATGCCGGGCCCGCATCTTGTCGTCGTCCATCGGTGGGACGATACCAATCCCTGCGTGGCCCACAGAGGGAAAGACGACGTTACTCCCAAAAAGGGGATCTGTTCCGTTCAGAGAACTACCACCCGATAACGCGCCTGAGTGCGGTCCCCGAGATCTTTACGAAGATATATTATGAGCGTATTTTTCGCAAGATGAAGCCTGCATGGCGGGAGATATACGAACAAAGGGCATCCAATAGGAGGCTGAGAGGTTGTAAGGAGAACATCCAGCGAACATCGTAGCGACATCCACTTGGGCGGCTGGTATGGATTTCTGACTGGACAAGTGCGCTGTTCTTCATCTCAAGAGAGTGCCATGGCTGATGTTCGGCTCGTGGACGATCGCTGATTACGAGCGCTCTGTATACGAAACGCTGACGGCGGCGGGGGGGGGGGGGGGGGGGTGTGCAGCGAGCATAAGCAGCGGGAAAAACAAGGTCACTGCCACCAATATGCTCGACATTCCAGTCCTGCGCTACTCATTTTGTGTCGTCGAATGGTGTAAGGATGAGCTTGAACAGCTGGACATAGATGCACGCAAGATAATGAACAGTCAGTGGCGTTTGCACCTTCGATCTTCAACTCTACGCCTGTATATCCCGCGACAGAGTGGAAGGCTTAGGCTCTTTTGATTGGAGTGTCTTCATAACCGAATTGTCCTCGGAATAGCTAACGACGCAGGAATGAGCTAGGACTCACTCTTAGAAATCGTGTACTAGCACGATTTCCATAGAGTTGGAGCAATTCTCTATAGGGCGGCAGAGACCCTTGGCTTGAAGTTTCGCCAGCGCTGGCATGGCACCTTACTAATAGACTCCGTCGCTCGGTAACCGAAGTCCCGAGGTCGGCGGGCAATCAGACCTGCTGAGCCGACTGTCCTGACTCCGCTCCCTCAGGGGTCGGAATCGGCGCGCACGCGCCGATCTCCTCCAGGGTCTGAGTGTTCGTACCTTTGGTTGCGAGGTAACGATGGCGGAAAAACTGTGGTAACCGGTAGCGGCCTCTCCGGTATTTGGGGAGGCATCCGGCAGTATTTTAAATCCTCTTACACGAGTAATGCGGAAAGTTCGAGTGGACCTTTATGCCGATTATTGTCGTGAGATTAAAAATGGCAAACAAACAAGTCAAACCCAAAACCAAACCAGTTTCGGTTTAAGTAGAAAGATGGCAGCAAATAGAACACACAAGGCAGCGAGAAGAACAAGCATGACATCAACTGCTTCGGAGGGAAGACGCTCCCTTCAGAGTACGAAGCGCCCACGTATTGGTGCGGTCGACGACAGCGATAATAAAGTCGGAGGTCTCTGGCCGCCGAGATCCTTCGGCGATCGTAATCAGGAAGAGCCGGCATAAACCAACTCGGACAGAAAACTGGGTCCAAGATGAGAAATTTCTCAGGTCTCGGCCCAAGGAACCTACAAAAGAGGAAAAGAATGATATGTTCAAAATACAGCATTTAGACGAGGATAACAGAATACAGAAACAGTCAATCACGTATCTTCTGTCGAAAGTTACCTTGTACGAGAGCAAAATACGAGAAGTATAATCGGCACGCATAACCAAAGACCATGGACAAAAGATGGCCAAGGTGAAGCTGAAGCGCCAGGAAAAGGTGCTGGAGGAGACTCAAAAAAGCGTAAGAGACCAGAGTACTGAAGTGCAGCAGATGTATGCGTCTGATGTAAACGCTAATTGCCCGTTCCGGGGAGTGCAAGCTCTGTCAATCGGGCAAGTCTCGTTGAAACGAAATTCTGCCCGAGCGGTGCTCATTAGACCCCAGGAGACGATGACACCAGGGGTGTCAAGTATCTACATCGTAATCGCCGAAAGGGACTCGACAAAATACGCATAAAGCTACGAATCATGTTGATATGACGAACTCGTCACAAGGGACTTGTAGTCAACGGTGTCCCACGAAAGGACGTTGACTTATTAGTCAAAATAGCGGCCTGGTCGGAGGTAAACGCCGGTCTAGAGGACCGAAGAAAATAAGACCGTCGATAGTTATGTACGACGTTGAGTCACAGCTAAAAAAGAGCGAGATAAAACTCGATTTTGTATCGACCAAATTTAAACCTAAGTCCAAAGGGGACGAAGCGGCTCGAACTAGTGCGATCGTCGTCATCGTCGCGGCTGACGTTCGGCTGATGGAAGGGAGCGTCTTAAAACTCCTGGACGCCGGATGGTCTTACCGATACCTTGGCATCGATCAGCGCCCTGTACAAGACGCTGCGGGTGTCAAACGGGCTCTGCAGCGAGTATAGGCGGCGACTCAGATGGATCCGGAAATCAGATCTGGCTGGGAAAAACAAGATCACTGCCACCAATATGCTCGCTATCTCGGTTCTGCTCTACTCATTTGGCGCCGTCACATGGCGTAGAGACGAACTCAAACAGCTGGACATCGGCACACGCAAGACAATAAACATCCAGCGGAGTCTGCACCCTCGACCTTCTACTCCGCGCCTGTATATACTGCGTCACAGCGGCGGGCGTGGGCTCTTAGGATTGGAGTGTCTTCATGACCCCATAGTCCTCAGAATAGCAAGCGATGTAATAACAAGTTCGGACCCGCTCCTGGAGATCGTGCACTAGCAGGAGCTTTATGGAGCGGGACCATTTCAATATAAGACGGCAGATCGTGTTGGCAAGGCGCCGGCGTGACGCCTTGGCAACAGACTCCGTCGCTCGGTTGCCCAAGTTCCGGCGTTGGCGGGCAATCAGGGCTGTCGAGCAGACTTTCCTACCTCGGCAGCACGTCGGAAGACCAATGCACGGTGTGTTTTTCCAACACATCGAGAAAGCAAGGGCTGTCCCCCCAGCTGACATATTCCTTCTTGCGGTCAGCTGGACTGATGTCCGAGACCGAAGGGTTTATCTGCACCTGCCAAAACTGAGTTATCAAGACCCTAGTATATCGCAGTCGCGTTATGGGTCAGCCTCTGTCGACTATTTTGTGCCGTGCATGCAAACAATCGCCGGAGATACTAATACTTTAAGCGAATAAGCCTGATGTAATCCTCTTCGATTTTGACGACAAGACGATATACGTCACTGAGTTCTCGGCCCCGGCCGAGGTAAGCGTGTCGAGAAAGGAAAAGAAGAAACGACTCAAGTATCAACCTCTCCTGGCCGAGCTGCGTCGTCTGCACCGGGGATTCAGGGTTACTCTCGTTAACCATATCATCGGCGCGTTTGCGGGGATGAAGGAGTCTTTTGTATCAGGCCTTACCGGCATACCGGATTGCAAACCCAGTGTCCAATTGCCACCGGGTTGGATGCCGAAGGCGGTCATATTCGGATCCCTCCGTTTACTCAAGCAACACGATTGTGGACTGCGGTGGCCGCTCACCCTCTGGCTTGCGGAAGAGGTTAAGGCGTTACCCCCACTTGTAGCGCAAAAAAAGGCCTTTTTCATGATTTTTTTTAAAGAAAACTACAAAACTTTTTTAATCGATCAATATACCATCTTAAAGAACACATCTTGAAGAACTTTCAGTAATTTTTTTATGGAAAAATATTACATTGTTTAGTGGCAGATGGCCGTCAATGAAATGTTTTTATATACACGGTTTGCGGTGACCAACATTGCGGCGAAGTGGATCATCTGAAAAAAAATGCGGATGGATTTAGTCAAATATAAGTATAAACTAGTCTTTAATCGAAGGATTTTAAAATATATTCATTTTTCACAAAATGGCGGACAGTCAAAGTTAATGGTTCGATTTTAACGAAAAAAATCGAACGTTTGAAGACTGCATTTTTATGTATTAAATAAGCCTGCAAAATTTCAAGTAGATCGGTTCATTAGTATTCGAGTAATCTTGGTCACCGGCTTCAGAAATGCCATTTTGAGAAAAACGCGTTTAAAGTTTCTCTTTCAACGCTCTTTCAACGCGGATTCTTCTCTTTCAACGCTCATATCTCAGTCAATTTTGTTCAGATCGACTTGACATTTTCAGGACATATTCTCAGATACTTATACTTCAAAAAAAAGCAATAAAAAAATCGATTTTTTCAAAATCGCAAGTGGGGGTAACCCCTTAACGCACAGTGATTTCAATACTTCTGTATTGCGTTTTCTACCGGAAGGCACCCTAGGTCGTGTCGAAGCCCTCCATTACCGCCTAGTATTGTCGTTCCGGTCTAGATTGAGATCGAGCCTAGTCCCCGGGGGTAGGTGAATATTTCCCGGTGCAAACTGAGGAAGTGCGTTCCCCGAAGCAATAAGTCTATCATAAAACAATAATGAAGGCGTCATATTTTCCCTATCATATTATTGTTCCTCTGATTACTATTCCCATTCTCATTATTAGCGACAATACTAACAATAATAATAATCAGTGTCGTTGCAAAAGCGTGCCCCATGGGGCTTCGATATTCAAAATAAAATACTTTTTTCGTATACGTCGTAACAATTATACAGTTACCAATCGCACGTAAAAATAATCCAAATCATCTCGAGCAAAAAGTCACGTACGTTGAAATATTTCGTAAAGCGAATATCCCGTACAATCGTCGTTTCTTTTTATTTCGCTTTTTCGGTGCCCAGTTATATCGAGGCAATAAAATTTGTTCGAGTTCTTGAGAAAATTTAGAAATTCCGTGCTCGTCGAGCTTCGTATCGTCGTGAATAGCCGCGAACGTGCTGCGAGCAGGTGATGCGACTCCCGGAGAACGTACACGCACCCGCAATATATATATTGTCGGTTTCCTGGAATATGCGAAGGGTTTGAAAAAAAATGGAAAGGTCTATCACGCGGGGTTATCGAAATACGCACGAACGCACGTGCCTCCGTACGAGGATCGCGCTCGTTGGTGACACGTACCCATATGCGTGTAACGCGCTCAGGTATGCGGCTCAATATAAATAGAACACAAAAAAAAACACGTACGACTTCGGTCACGAAATTTAAAGAAAATAAAAGATCACTTTCCTTTAAAATGCCTTTAAATTTCGGTTAAGAAAATCCCCGTCGTTTAAAATTTCTTTGAGTTTCCGTTAAAAAAATCACTTTTATTTAAATTTCTATTTAAAAAAATACCATCCTGCAAAATTCGATGCAAAATACTTCCCAACCTCGTTCGAGCCGGCACTCCGAACAAGAGTGTACCGACACCTATGACTCCAATGACGATTGTCCATTATGGAATGATCCGTCTACGGAGAAAAAAGGGTGTCGAGCGGTTACTCCAGGAATATTTATCGTGAATTTCGAGGGGCCTGCCGCGCGGGAGTCTGCATGATCGCTTGCCACACACACACACGCACACTTTTTTGTTGTTTTTGTTTCTCTTCTACCTTCCACTAGTCACGTATGCATATGGAAATAAATGTGTGTTCCATATGCATGTGGAAACAATTGTGTGTGTTCTATATGCATAGGAAAATAATTGTCTGTGTGAGCCGTGTACGTTTATTTTACGACTCTTAGATGAAGCAACACCGATTAATGTTTTATTTTAGGTATGGGCGCGCGTGAGATCTAGATTGTACACGAAACTATTTCGAAGTACTCGTTGAAAAGGGAAAAGAAATATATGACGAAAAAAATGTGAAAAAACAAGAAATTCAACATTCTATCGGGACGTATAGCGGGAAGGTGGACATGTCTAACAAGTAATTTATAAACGCTAGTATGCGTATCTATATGAAAATAATGCGAGTCGCGTCACACTGTAAAAACGTGCGAGCGCTCAGGTCTAAGTTGATATATATATATACAATTTATATTCATTTATGGGGAAAAATGAATTTCAAGACATTCGATCTTCGAGGATCGTCCTCATAGCAGCCAATGACCCCATACTCAACATTGTATAAAACCGAATGTCTTTAAAAACTCTTTCAGATAAATGTAAGCATATTTGGCTTCTTAATATTTTTTATATTTAATAATCCAGTCCATCATTTGTAATACCCTGATTATATTCAGTTCAGGATGTTGAGGATAATTATCTTAACCATTTAAAAAATATACCAATGAGGGATTTAAAGGATTTACAGGCTATGATTTATATCTAATAATTGAGGATATTTTATTTATAATAATTCAGTTGAGATTTTGTAGGATTATGTAATTGAGGATGCAAAGGATAACTTAATTTAAGATTCAAAAGGTTCAAAGGATATCATTTATCATCATTAATTTAGGATGTTATTTATAATGACCCAATTATATACAATTAAGACCTTTAAAGATAATTTAATTAGGGATGTGAAGGATATTTTAATGGTGGATTTAAAAGATTTCAAGGATATTATTTATATTTAATGATTCACGACATTGTTCATAATATCTTAATGATACTCAATTGAGGATTTAAAGGATACTTTAATAGAGCATTTAAAGGATTTGAAAGATATCATTTATATCCAATATTTCACGATATTATTCATAATATCCTAATTATATTTAACGGAGACTTTGTCCTTGGAGTGCCATATTTCAGGTGTTTACATTTTATTTTTTTTAAAGGAAACGAGTAAAGCTTTTTGAGTGCGGTTTTTTTCTTGCTTTTATTCATGATATACAGAACGTTAAAATTTTTTTTTTTTAAACCAAAATGGCGGCCGTTGCAGCTCCGCGAAAACAGGCCCTCAAATCACGGGAGGTAAGCGGCTGACATCACTGCCCCCTCTTTGTTGATCTGAAACACAAATTCAAAGCATCTTATCAATCTGTGACCCTTTGGTCATGGAATGACGGATGGGTTTTTCGTTTAGTACAAATTTCGGAAAATGACGGCAATTTAAAAAAAATCGAATTTTCGCGTTTTTTCGCATAAAAAGATAAATAATAAATGCAAAAATGTATCTATCGAAAAAACGATCCGTCATTCCGTGAATACATATTTTCTGAGTATGCTCTCCAAATTTCAGGTCGATATGTTAATTACAGCGGTCAGGAGAATGTCAGCCATTTTTAAAAACGTGTTTTCGAGAAAAACGCGTATAAAGTTTTGTAACGTGTTCACACAAATATGTTTATAATTACCGCTAATCGGCAATGCCTGGTCCATAGAGGCATCCCTCCTCTTCTTCTAGCTGCTCATGTTGAGCCGCTAACATCTCCCGCCGATTTCAAGGACAAACTCTCCCTTAAGTAAGGCTTTTAAGGATAATAGAATAAAGTATTTAAAGGATATAATTTACATTTTTTATTCATATACATTATATTTTATTATATTTAATATTTGTACTGTGAGCATATTTACATTCCATACCCACACTTACGCGCCCGCGCGTGTGTGTGTGTGTGGGTGTGTGGGTGTGGTTTTGGGTGTGTCGTCACGTGGTAGTCACCACAGAAAGTGAGAAATTGCCTCTCCAGTTTCTCACTAGAGGGTGAAAAGTATAAGATCTAGAGGAGCGATAATGACGTTGAAGTTTCCTCTCTGTTGTGAGCTCCTCGCACGCGTCTCAGACTCTTGCCCGTGTAGATTACAAAAGCAAGTCAGAGAGAGAGAGAGAGAGAGAGAGAGAGAGAGAGAGAGAGGTTAAGCCTTCCGGTCGGCTTGCGCGCTCTCGCGGCGATCTCACATTTAAAAAAAACGACAAAAAAACACGCGTCTGTACTGGCTGTTCCAGGCTGAATCGACAGCGTTGTTCGAATCATGTCACTTGAATGCTTAATCCAGGTGGAATTTGTGGTTGGCTGAAAAAATCATTTTTGTATTGCGTTGGGCCAGAGGAAGAATGAAAAATTGTTGATTCTTCGGGCTTGATGGTACACTGACAATGAGAGAAAAGTTCATCGTATTTGCAGAAAACGCCTATGATAAAAGAGGGGATAGTAACATTCGCTATAGTTTATTGACACCGCAAGCATAGTTATGGCTAACGCAACTATAAGCGCAAAGTATACCTAAACATGCGATTTAGTATCGACATGGTCGATTCAGTGCTATCACAAAGTCAGCGCACAAATACTAATCAAGAAACGCGACAGCGAATTGATGCCAATGAATTTTTAAAAAATTGACGCCACTGATCGATGGCAACGATGTCAACGCCACTGACGGACTGACGAACACGCCGCGTCTCTTTATACAGTGAGATGGGCTTTTTGCGAAGTTTTTAAAACTATGAATCGACATTACGCGAAAACGTGGCGACAAGTAAAAAAAACCAATGACATTTTACCAACCTAAAAATATTACCAACGTAATCTGATTTTTTCCTATCGATTTTGTTCGGGTTATTTTTCGATCCGTCTACTCAAGCCTGAGATCTCATAATATTCACCGAATTTCCGGGCGAACTCATGACTAGAAATTATTCCACCCTCGATGAGTTTGCTGAATCGAATAGTCTTTCGACCATCTCATAAATATGAAACATACGCCCTTATGAGGGTTGATTAACATTTTTTCTCAACAGTCGCGGCAGACGCGTTTGAGGCGCCCTGCGCAGGCTCGATACGTAGCCGGGGCGAACGCAGCGCCTTCTAGTAGCATTGCTTGCTGCCAGAATTGTCAGTGTCCACTGGATTTTTATGTGAACCGTGATTTTGACAGCTTAACCCCTAAGTAGGGTTAGAGTGTACACGTAAAATATGAAAAAAATAGAAGTTTAGTAACCACTAAACATGGTTAGAGCGTTTATAAGTGCGAAAATTAAACGAACTGTTTACCTTTTACGGCCCTTTTTGCGGCTAAAAATCTATTTGAGGAAGTTCCTCCTCATCACAAGTTAAAACTTCGTAAAGTTCTCCGATATTGTGAATGGAGCGGCAAGCAATACGTTGAGCTTGTTTACATAATACTTTGCACTGGAATGAATACAAGGCCGAAAGCGAGACCCGCAGGAATCGAGAGGCTGGACGCGAGTGGAAAATGTAACTCATCACCGCCTAGCCACAAGCTAGTAAAGTGATTTTTCGGATCGCCATTAGCTAGCCGTCTTAGCGATTGACTACTCAGCCTTGTAACGCTTTGGTCCTGTAGTAACTGAATACAAAAAATTAAATGGTGACTAGATAGAAAGAAATATCCCACGGCTGTATTATATTTCTGACCTAGCCATGACCTAGTTTTTTCAGCTAGCGACCGGGAACACAAAATTAGGTGGCGATTAGATTTTAAAAAAAGTTTGCGGCTATATATTTATATTTTCGTGATTTTTTTGGCACATTATTTACATCATTGGACCCTTTTACGCTATTCTTCGTTGTTTATTAATTAGGGTCATGATATTTGCGCTGTAAATATATTAATGGTTCTACACGTATTCACTGGAATGGTTCTACACGTATTCTGGAACTACACGTATTCACATAACCACACTTTGTCATTTGTGACCAAGATCGGCTGGGCAGTGACTAGCCGAGGGGTGCACAGCCGCAGTTAGCTGGCTAGGTCATGGCGAGATACCTACTTGAGAATTTTTGCATTCGCAACGCCATCTGTAACTGAAGTTGTCTGAAGCCATCTAAAACTCAAGTTAGCTAGCCAGCCATGAGTCATTCGCTCGATAGTATAGTACACGTAGTCACATAACCTCACTTTGCCATTTGTGACCAAGATCAGCTGTGCAGTCACTAGACAAGGGCTGGATAATAAAACATTCACAATATTACTAGCTCATAGCGAGCCAACAATTGGTCAGTTCGTATGAGCTCAATTGGGCGAGCCAGTTACAAGCATCGCTAAGGTGAATCTTCCTGTGCTCAATGGCAAACAACTTTTAGATATGGTAAGGCGGCAAATATGAATTTGCCTTGTAGCAAATTAGCGCAATGAAAAATGCTCAGAAATAAAGGTAGGTAAAGCTGCTGTACCTTGACACCCATGAGACACGCAACTTTTAAAAATGTTCCCGCCCTTTTTACGGATGCTTGTTTATGGTGCGATGACGTGTTGAGAAGGCAAATCAACATAAAGTTTGTTGCAGTCAGTCACTCTTCGGCGTTTGGACGTGAGACAATTTTGAAAATGTTGGTGCCAAAAAGGAAGATTTTTTTGTTGCTTTCTTCATAACTTGCCTCATTAGCTACATAATTATTCATAATTTGCTGTTTTAGGGAGATGCTTTATTAGAGTTTCAGACGTATTAGGCCGAATTCAGCTAAACACAACCTCAATATTTTTATGTGCGAGTAAACATCAACAGGTGGGTGTTCTACCTGCATCCTGGCAAACCCGTTGTATCTTTATCGTGGTCAAGGTACAACACACATCTTTAGAGGTGATTTTCTGCTCGGCATTGTACAGAGATTTAGAATTTCGTGATGATGCTTTAGTGTTTGCACGAAACGAGGGAAACCTTCACATATATTGATATTTTTTGTGCCTTTAAACATGATGTTATCATTTAATTTGTTCTAGGTGGCCAGAAAAAAAAGATTCGAACTTATATGCCTGGTCAGATATTGAAGAGAAAATAAAAAAGCTTAAAAAACCATTTCTAAGAGGGAATTCTGTTCCGTTCCTGAAATGAACAAATATTGGAAGCCTCACCTATTAAGGGGCTATACCAGTATGAACGCTGAAAATTTGGGTGATTTGCGGGAATTTTTTGGAAGAAATGTACTCAATTAAATGTTTCGGAAAATTAAACGTATATTTGGCTATATTTAACCTATATTACATAATTTTTTTTCGTAGAAAAGTATTGAGTTCCAAGCGACTTATGCGCTGCCTTTGGAAGCGCAAAAAAAAAGTTCCTCCACTACTGACATGATCCCAGGCGATTAAGTAGCTGAAACCGAAAAAAATGTCGTTGAACTGGAAGGTATTTCCCGTACAATGACGTCGGATTTTCGAAAAATATGAAAATCTAGCGAAATGGTGTAGTTATGAAAAAAGTCTGTTTTCTTGCCTATAAAATGGTCGTTTTTTTCAATGTCAAATCGTAAATTTCCATCCGATCAAAAATACCCTACGTCATTGTAGAGTAAATACATTCAAGAGTACTCAGTTCAAATTTCAAGTCAATCGGATAATTGCTCTTTGAGTTACAATGTCAGCAAATTTGCAAAATCTCATTTCGAGAAAAACGCGTTTAAAGATTTAACTATCGATTTTTGCAAGATAAAATGATTAGAGATACGGCCTTGAAATGTTTACAGGATATTCTTGAAAGTATAAAATGTCGAAAAAGGCAAAAAAAATCGATTTTTTTAAAGTGTCACCCTGGTATAGCCTCTTAAGTAAGAAACCTCTAAGGACAATAATTAGTTTAAGAGAAGAAGAAAACAGCATAATTTGATTATAAAGTTCTTAATTTAGATTTTAAGGAGAACGGTAATAGTTTTGTATATTTTGAACTTAGAAACTAAAGAAATTAGAAAAAACCTATGTTTGGTGAATATTTTTTTGTTAAAATACAAATATAGGTTATGACATAGGTTGAATAAAGATACCATAAATATCCTACATTAAAAAAAAGTATATAATATTGAAATTTGTCGAAAAATTGCCTTTTATTTCACTGAATTCTCATTGCGATCAAGGTACAACATATGCGGATCAAGGTGCATCAGCAATGTTGTACCTTGATTAACATACCCCTTTTGTTGATTGCGTAAAAACTATTAAAATATTTGTACATGGTTTTGTGTAATGTATGAGCCCTATTAGTTGCCCTTTAGGGTACAATGTATTTCATCAGTATATGTATTATATTTTCAGTTTTATATATATCATTGAACGCAAAATGTATCAAGTTACAGCAGCTTTCCCTATCAAAAGGCCAAAAATATGAATGTCTTTTACATTACATAAAATATGATAAAAAATCTACATCTTTGGCGACTACGCAACTGAAATTCTTCCAAAAACCGTCAACTAATATTTTACGGTAATAGAACAGGAAGCCAAAAATGTGGGATTCTCTTGCATCAAACAGAGGTAAGTAAAAATGTATATTTTCATATACTGAGAAGTGAGGAATACGAATTTTTCATTACTACAAGAAAAAAATGTATATTTATATGTATATAGCGGAGATGAAAATATGCATCGCTGACCTCAACATGGATTTTTGTGTTTGGTAACAGACAACAAGAAAAATGCATACCTTTAGGCATTTAGAGGCCACAAATTTTATAATTTGTATTGCTTCGAAACTTTGCCATGGAAAATTCTAAGGGCTTCGGCTATTGACAGGCCAACAATGTGTATGTCTCGTAAGTTAGTCAGATATAAAAGATACATTTTCGGGCACTGCAATTTATTTGAAGCAATCATATAATACTTTACGTTACACAGAGCAGAAAACTAAGAATGTAGAATTCTTTTTCATTCAACACGAGTGACGAAAAATGCATATTTTTAAGTACTGAAAAGTCCGAAATATGAACTTGACGTTGCTCGAAGACAAGAAAAAATGCATACCAGTAGGTATCGGGAAGACGAAAATATGGTTTTGTCTCGGATCAAGCGCTATTGATGAAAAATATATTTAGGCATCGCGAGGTTAAGTCTATGGATGTATTACCTCAATCATAAACACTGTTAGGTCACAACTATAAAGTATTCTTGCATTAACCTTGGGCAGGAAAAAACTCTCAACGCCTTGGGTATCGAAAGGGCAAAAATCTCAATTTCTGTTAAATTAAGCAGACAAAAATCATCCATCTTCCTTCATCGGCCTCAAGTGGGATCAACGAAGCGCACTGTCCAGGTAAATCCAATATAAATATTAGCATCTAAGAAATATACACGTTACTGGCTGGATTTCATGGTTATAAAATTAATAAAAATTAAACTATTTTTAAAATAATAAAAAATTGAAAAACTATTCATGATCCTATAATCCCACTCATGTTATGGATGCCATTTCATAGGTTTCTACGAGTTCAAACACGTTTCCCTGCTAAACATGAATTTGAAACTATACACGTATAGTTCCTCCAAACATATTTCAAACGCACTACTCTTCGAATTGAAGCAAAATAAAAATAAAGGTTTCTCCATTCGAATAAAAAAGTGAAATCTCTTTTAAAAACTTTTAAAAAGTTATAAAAGTATGCCGAGTAATAAATAATCCTCTCGAAAGCGTGTTTGTTCGCTTTACCTTATAAAAAGTGATGGTTTGCCTAACAAATAATTTTTATTTGTTTCAATTCAAAAAGTGGTTTTATTATGCTTTTTCCATTAATCAATTGTACATGAAAAAATCTAATTATTGATGTAATAGCCAAGTATAATGTACGTAGGGGAGATAGGGGCTACATGTAACAGGGGTAAGAAGTAACAAGCGAATTGCCGCCAAACTATAAACATTGTAGCTACATATTAACAGTATTCCAACTCTTTGAGTAGTAGCGATCGCGCACATAACGGCTGGCCCTCGCTCTGGAGCCGCACGAAGAAGTCACGTCACTGCGACGCATTTTACCAGGTAAATGAACTTTTTTTACTAGCACAATTTTTTTAATTGTCGTTTAATTAGAGTTATTAAATAACGTTGATTTTTTATTCAACTTTTGTTTGAATTTGTTGCCATAAAACTAATACATAATTGAAGAAAAACTACAAATGTGATAAATGGAGACATGGGGCTAAAAGTAACAAACTGACGGGGTAACAAGTAACTTGTTAATACATGCCCCGCAGCGATGGTAGCCAGGTTTCTTGGTTTTAGCTTTAGAACAATAACGCATAAAAATCTAGTTTCATCCACAGTAGTAGAGATAGTGGCATAACGACCCACTGTAAACGTCCAAAATAGAGTGATTTTTCGCGATTTTTTTGTGGGAGCACAAGTCAGACGTTAATAATAATCAAGGATGTTATTAGTCATATCTTCAAGTGCACAAAAAGAAAATTTTTATTAAAAAATGATACACAATGGTGACGCTCGAGTCATTTTCGAGAGGCATGTTGAATTTGAGACGCTCTGCGGCACGCAGTATTACTCACGAAAATTTGAATTTTGAAAAAAATGAAGAAAAAAAATCTATTAATTTACATGAGTATAGCTAAAGAAATACGTGGGAGATTTCGAAAATATGAATTTCGGTGTAATTGACAAGTATTTAAAGTGAAAACTCATTTTTCGACAGAAAGAAGGACAATCATTTGTTGATAACTAATGTTATAATGAAGTCGTTGAAAATCCCGTACGTATTTCTCTTCGAAATGTTATTTTAAAAATGTGCTCAAAATTTGGAGTGAAATAAATGAAAATTGTCGGATTTATGCTGCGCGTGTCGCACACGGGCCTGCAGGCCTTTGTATTACATGCAGGGACCAAACTTTTTCCCCTTTATTCTAGATGGTTCAAAGCATCAAAGTTTTGCGACAATATATTGGGTTGGCAAATAAGTTGGTTCGGCTTTAGTCTTTTACTTCACTCTATAAAACCGAACGAACTTATTTGCCAACCCAATATATTGTCGCAAAACTTCTTTATGCAGGCGGAAGGAATGGAAAATTCTGTATCTTCGCAAGCTTTTTTTCTTAACCATGCACGCCGAGACGTTGTACAGCACTTCCAGTGTATTTGTGTGGTACTTATGTTGTACTTTTCTATGATAGTGATACTAATTTTTTGTTGTAATAATAATATGATTTTTAAAAAATATTTTATAAAAAGTTATTTCACTTTTTTCGTACATTTGAATTGAAAAATATAATAAAACCATTGTTTAAATTAAAATAAAAAATATTTCGAGATAAATCATAATTCTTAATGTGGTAAAACGAGCGATAATGTTTTCGGAGGGATTTTTTCATTACATAGCGTTCTTTTTAACTGTTTCATTGTTTTTAAAAGGGATCACTTTTACGACGAAGTTTGTGGAGACTGAAGAGCATATCACTGCTCTGATCTATACTTCACGGGATGATTAATGTATTTACCATTCACATAACCAATTAAAGGCAGCAAAGTGTTTAATGTGTAAAAGTCAGAGGTTAGAAAATAATTTTATTTCGTCGAAATACAATTATGAAAAATTCACTGTCCCGAATGAGCATATCGCCATGGTAACGAGCATATCGCCAAAATAACCATCTCCAATCGCTGCCACCTGACTAAGAAATTTCATTGTTTCACACTGGCTAGTTGAGCAGTTGGAAGGTCAAAATCTTTCGTCAAGCTTTTTTTTCTCAAGCATGCACGCCAAGTCCTTGCACATCATTTCCAGTGTACTTGTGTAGTCCATACGCTGTTTTCTTCTATAGCCGTGATATCATTTTGTTATATAATGATGTGGTTTCTTAAATAAAAATTAAACATCTATAATAATATTATTGCTAAGGTTGAATAATGTTGCGTACAATATTTATACACTTGCATAATACGTACATTGTACCTGCCGATTTTATAAATGATTAAATTATTTTGGTTGTACAATTGATTGATGGAAAAAATATAATAAAAACATTCTTTAAATTAAATCAAACAATAAAGATTTTTTAAGTAAACCATCATTTTTTATACGGTAAAAGGAACGACAATATTGCCCTACTCGGCGTACTTTTTAAACTTATTAGTGTTTATAAAAGAAATTTATTTTCTTTTTTTAAGGGAAGCACCCCTTTTTTCCTTTAATTTCAACGGAAAGATATAAATTGCAGATATGTTTAAAAAGATTACACGTGTGTAGTTTCACATTCATATTTAGTAGGGAAAAGTGTTTCAAGATGTATGAACTCTCAGGAACCCACGAAATGGCATTCACAACGAAAGTTAGATAATGGTATCATAAATAGATTTAAAATTGTTTATTGTGTTTATAATAATTTTATTTTTATTATTTTTATAGCCACGAACTCCAGTCAGTGAAGTGTGTATTTCGTAGATACTCATTCATCATATTTATATGGATGGTTCGTTTTGTTCATCCCACTTGAGGCGACTGAAGAAGATATTAGTTTTTGATTACCTTTAAACTGATGTCGGGTTCGCAAGATCAAATGTTTGCCTTTTCGATACCTAAAGCTCTGAGAATTTTCTGTTGCCTAAGTTCCATGCAAGAAAAATCCATACCCGTGGCCTCTTGTTGTTTGTAATCGAGTTCCAAATCCATACATTTGGCTTTGCGATGCCTAAAAACATTTTCAGCTCCTCGATACCTACGGGTATACTTTTTTCGTTCTTTTTGAGAAACTAAAAGTACATATTTCAAATTTTTTAATACCTAGAAAAATACATTTTTCGTTACCTGTGTTTGACACAAGAGAATTCCACATTTTTGGCGTTGTGCTCTCTGTTGGGTAAAGTATTATTTAAATGTCTTCAAATGATTTTCAGGAAATCGAAAATGTATATTCTTTATCTGATTGATTACGAGACATACATATTTTTAGTCTTTCGACAGCTGAAGCCCTAAGAATTTTTCATTGCGGATGTTCGATGCAAACCAAATTAATATTTGTGGCTTCGCGATAGCTAAAGATATTCATTTTTTGTTGTTGGTGATCGAGCGACCAAATCCAGATATTTGACTTCCTAATACCTGCACACATTTTTCAGTGGAACCAGTTGACGTGAGTCAAACTCATATTTTCGTGTAAATCTATTTTTTATATATGAACTTCGACCCAGATACGAAAAATGTCTGTTTCTGGCTATTCAGTACCTGAGCTTATGAATTTCTCTTTACATGTGCTCAATGTCGTAAAGTTTCATATTTTTGGCTTTCTATTCTGTTTAGTGAAATATATTATATTATTTGATTTCCTCTAAACAATTTTTCGGTTGGCGGTAGGTAAACATGCATGTTTTTTGTTTCATTGATTCAAAAGCAATTTTTTTCTTTGTCTTCCGAACCTCATCTCAGAATTTCCCACTGCCTATGTTCGAGCAAGAAAATTTCATATTATTGGCCTTTCTATACCTAAAGGTGGGAATCTGTGGTTGTCTGCGATCGAGCAATGAAATTTATAGATTTGACTTGGCAATGCTTAGGCGTTTTTCATTCCCAATACTCGATGCAAAGATAATTGATATTTCCAGCCGCTTGATACCTAACTTTGACTTTTGAGTACCCAAAAATATATATTTTTCTTTACTTGTGTTCCATGCAAGAGAATTCCAAATTCGAGGATATAATGTATACGGTACCTGTGGATAATAAGGCCTGTCAGCTAATAAGGCCTATCGAACGAAAATCGTATTTCGAATCAGCACTTTCGCTCAAGGCTACACACGCAGGCGCATAACGTGCGAAGATGTCGCCACAAGCTGGCGCATGCGCGATAACCCGCTCCCCGCTAGTATCGCATCATAGGTCGTGTTCGTTGGGTCTCATCATTGATACGAACGAGTGCGCAGGCGAATAATGATGCGCAACGCGCAACTGCGCAATGAAACGAGTCATGCGCAAAACGAATGGCTCGATTCATTGCGCTGTTGAGCGTTGCGCTTCATTATGCGCATGCGCACTTGTTCGACCTATACGAATACGACCTATGGTCGCGTTCGTTGGGTCTCATCATTTTGATTCGAACAAGTGCGCATGCGCATAATGATGTGCAGTAGCGCGTTGCGCATCATTATGCGCATGCGCACTTCGTATCAAAATGATGAGACCCAACGAACACGACCATACATTGTGAGGGACCGCCGCGCGGCGCGAATAAGACAAATCGTTCCGGATCAATCGTAAGTATTTCTTGGAATATTACATCCAGCTATATAAATTTGCTATCCATTTCTCTATTATTTCATGTTTCTATGATATTAAATATTTGAATGAGCTATCGTGGTCTGAATATTTTTCATTTTCATTTTTCTACAGACGTAGTCGATGGGTATTAAGGCCTACCAAAGTTCACTATAGGCCTTATTATCCTCTCTCTTATTGTAACAAGGTTGGTTGTGTTTTAATGTATTTTTCATTACTTTTAAGATGCTACAAATGTAAATAAGGTGTGAATTTGGTTCCTAATTGATCAATCTCCATTCTTAGTGCCTACAAGAACCTTTCACCGTATGGTTCACGGTAGTTCGAGTTCGGACGACGATGAAGGCAATGTGCCGCTCACTCGGCTCAGAGCGGCATTTCGTCAACTTATGCCCTCACCAGTAAAAGTTACAGAAAAAAAACCTACCGTTAGGCGAAAAGCCATAAATTACAAAGGAACTCCGGTCACGAAAGCTCTGTTCAATAAAAATAATGAAGATAAGAACAAAAATGAAAAGACCTCCCCCACCAAAGGCAACCGTGGTTCACAGAAACAAGCGAGTTGGTTCTGTCACGGCTGTGAAGAGGACAGGACAGCTGACAGGATACAGTGCAGAAAATGCGGAAAGTGGTACCATGAAGAATGCATCGGTTTGTCGCTTGAAGATACCGCTGACTTTAAATGTCCTGATGGCTGTTAAATGTGTAAATGCATAGTTTATATGCGTTTCTGAAATGTTATTTGTGCGTTTCTAGGAATGTTGATCGGAAATACCAAATGTATTAAAGTATGTTTCAGATCAATGATTTAAGATATTTACCAGATCAATTATTTAAGTATGTTAAAGCCGTAGGCCTTATTACCCTATCATAGTAAAATAAGGCCTATTGGCGAGGTTTTTCAAAACATTTAATTTTGTTTTCGTTTATGGTAGAAGATGCCATTTTTGTTTATATTTTATAATCATTGATACAAAAGTTCGATTATCATTAAAAATCCCTCGATTATTTTAAATATTTTTAATTTTATCGCAAATCCCGCTTAGGTAGGGCTTATTACCCACAGGTACCTTATATATCAAAGGTTCGGTTTGCCTACTCTTGCATAAATATGTATATATATGTATATGCATGTATAAAGGAAACCAATTTATTTCATACAATTATATACATAGCAAATGCGCATTACGGGTAACTTATTCGCCAAAGTTATCTTCGGAATCACAAGACTCTGACTCTTCTTCAACATCAAGAAGTAATAAGAATGTTGTCGATGGTCAGAGGTGTAGCACCACCCTCAAATCATACAGATTCATAGCGCAATTTTCTAGCAACCACCCACATTCGTTTGTATCCGACGTAGCACAAACGAAATTCTGTCGAATTTTGCCACATATTATTAATGGAAATTGTCCGGAAAAACTTTCCTTTCAATTATCTCCAGCATGGTAGCAACATACTGGAAACCAAACTTTTTACACGTCTCAGAAAATGATCCCTAGACGATGTTGTTGCAAAAACTTTTTTGAAATTGAGCAGCCTGGCCAGATCAACGCTATTACAATTTTTAACGCCATACAGGGCAGACGTTTATTCTTGCAAAAATTCTATTTTTTTATCATTCGTGACATCGTTAACATTTATTAACGTACTACATACGTATTGGTTTTTTTTTTCGTTTTTCATTGGGATATCCGATGGCTTGATTTTCCCTTTTTTGAAAAAACAAGTAGCATAGTCACACCCTGTAAACGCGTAAAACCCTGGTAATGACCTACATAAACGATGGCCCGATATTTTTGACAGTGATGTGCAGTTAATGGATTAAATCATATTTGTTTGCGACCCAATTGAAGTTAGATATATATCAAATTCCTTAAGTTTATGAATATTTCCCAATAAAATAATGAGAATATCTGTAGCGGAACTTTTTTTCATGGTTGTGCTATTATTTATCAGTTTGCCCACGTGATATATCAACCTCGTATCTGCCTCCTCATGATAGCATTCATAATCGGCTTCGTTAATTTTGACAACTTTGTTGTCGACAGTTGCGTATGAGAAGCACTCCGCTCCACCCCAGTGCCGGATTTATACTTTTCCTAAGTATATGCCACTTGACATCGTCCTGCACCTCCTATCTTAAGCACTTTTATTTACCTAGGCCTTTTTAGGCGCCTCCGAAATCCGCCGCCCCCTAAAGTCTGCCACCCCTAGGCAGCTGCCTATACGGCCTATTGGCAAATCCAGGACTGCTCCAACCGCTACGTACACTTTCTGATCGCTCAAAATCGATGCCACACAGTTATCAGCAAATTGAATTTCAAAAAAATGAAACTAAGACCTCTTTGAATTTGGGATTTCTCATATTTTTGAGAATTTATGTGACACGTTAAAAGAAAAGTAATTTGTGAAAATATTATTGTGCTAAGAAATTATTATTTTGTGCGTATTTAATTTTTTTTATTGTATTGAATAATTAATTAATTAATTCCATTCAATGAAAAATTGCACGTTTAATCTAATTTCCGACTCGAATATTGTAAGATCGTAGTGGCGATAAAAATGTGGGACCCCTGGAGCAATAATGGGCATGCAACGTGCGGAACGGGATGTGCTCAAAATCGGTTGTTAACTATTGCTATCGATCTGGGAGGCAGCAACCTTATTTATTGTGTTAAAAGAGGTTTCAAACTTCAATTTCGTGTTGGTTTCATCCTTTTAGGTTATGAGCTAACCGAACGTCAAAAAATAATAACAACAATACCATCGTTGCTAAGGGTTGTAAGCGGTTTTTTTAAGCAACCCTATATAAATATTGCTTCAACTTTTAAAACTCTTCATTTTGGCGTTGGTTTTATCCTTTCAGCTTATGACCTACGTGAGGTCGAGAATGCACTAACCCACCTATTTTTGAGGCGTTACGTTAAAGTATAGTTTTTGTACGTAAAAATGAATAAAAATGAATTACATTTTTTTGATGTATTTCAAGACTTTATTTATCAAACCCAACAACTTTTTTATTCATATCGTTTATAAAATCCTCAAAAAAATCGCGAAAATAGCCTTTTTTCGTTGCTCCAAAGTGGACTGGCCCCTTAAGAATAACCTCGAACTTGTCGGGTGTGAACGGCCTTAGTGCTGCTATGCTCCGCTGTGCGTGGCCAGTCACTGCGAATACATTACAACATATTTGTTGTGTCTCGATTGCCTGTAAACATTTTCCGGCACCAAAGAAACGGGCGCTTGTCCGCCGATCCCGAAGAATACTGCGCCTGCGAATCTATCAGATTATAAACCAATATATTTGCTCTGCACGCGCTCCACAATGGTTCAACGGGTGGTCTCCGAGCAATTGCTGGGGTTCTTATGATTGTGTGCTGGGGTTCTAATAGTGTTTTTCGACTTCTCGAGAACTTTTGACTGTGTTTGTCACAATCTATTGCTTGAAAAACTGACCGCGCTTGTTACTAGCCCAGATACACTGGAATGGTTTCGCTCATATCTGGTGGATCGACGTCTGGTGGTATACGACTTCGCAAATAGCTATTCTGCGTGGGGTAAGTCACCGCCGGAGTTTCACAGGGGTCGGTGCTGGAGTTACTACTGTTTACCATATTTCTACGCAATTTCAACGCCATTGCTATGAACTGCTCACACAGTTTCTATGCAGATGATTCACAGATATACCGTCAATGTCTACAAGTGGACTGTGAAAATCAAATTGCGCTAGTTAACGCGAACATCAATGTAATTTGCACATGGGCGGATTCATGCGGACTACGACACGATGAAAACAAAGCGCAAACAATGAACGCAGGAACTGCGCGTGTAATCATCAGTTTGAAGCTAAAGTTGCTACCCCAAGTGCTCGTGGGAAGCGAAACTATACCCTTCGCCTAGGGTGGCTTAAGGTGCGGCGACGTCCGAACCGGTGCCTGGTATCTTACGTGTTAACAATCAGAGCGTTACCTTGTAGAGTGCGCTTTTAGACTACTGTCACAACCAACGACTGTCACTCGACAACAGCCTAGTGATTTTAGTGAGCCTAGTGAGCCTTCTTGTACTTTATTTATTATTTTTATTTGGGTTTCTATTATTTTATTATTGTGATTATCTAATAATTACCTTATTAGTTTGATTTGTCCCTGAAACTATTCATACGCTAAAACACTAATTGTGAACACGTGTATTTGTGCCTCTCTCTCCCTCCCCTCTCCCTCTCGGCGTACACCAGATGTTCCATTTTAATCTTATACCTGATTTATCTCGAAAAATACTGCTCCGATCAAGTATTGAGTAGAGTACAACGTTAAGGGTTCAAAAAAGGTGTTAAAAAAAACATTTTTGGTCCAAAATTCAAAACGGCGACGCTCAGATGGCCGTCATTTTTCTTGTTTTTTAACCATGTCGGACATCTTAACGTCGCCATTTTGAATTTTCGAACAAAAAAAATATCGAGTGTCCGCTTTCGAACCCTATAAGTTTCACTACATTCAATACTTATTGAAGCAGTATTTTTCGAGATAAATTAGGTGTAAAATAAAAATGGAACACCCGGTATATATTATCTAGCCGATCTAAAATGTACTATAGCTTGTGATGCGCCATGCGTCGTAAACGAATTGAAGTTCTCGCTCTTTTTGTCTCTCTCTCTCTCTCTCTCTCTCTCTCTCTCTCTGCCTCTTTTTCTCCTCTTTGAGAGTGTTAGCTGAAGCATTCTGAAAAGCTGTAAACTGATCCAATTAAACGCTCCTTAGACCTCGCCCCCCTCCCGGCCCGCGCGCTTTACCTCTCACAGAGGAGCGACGGATACACACTTAAAAAGACACATTTACTATATGCATCCGCGTGTGCGCTGTAAAATAAGCAACGCGTTTTTATTACACACACACGAAGATATACGAACGAGACGTTGTATTATTAAAGTGTTATATAATAACGATCGTTTAGACACATGGGATGGAAGGATATATAGTGCCTAATATACCGAACGCGTGAGCCAATAAACACTTTGAGCCAAGAAAGGAGCGACACGCAGAGGGAGAGGGAGGGGGAAGGGGAAAGAGAGAGAGAGAGAGAGAGAGAGAGAGAGAGAGAGAGAGAGAGAGAGAAAGAGAGAATTATAAGCCGCGGGCGATCCCCGCGGTGTACGAATATGATGCTGATGAAGTTAGTCCTATCGAAAAAGCAGTTTCAAAATACAGCATGACCATTTTTTATAATGTATATTTCATTAATATATACGCGTAATGTTTGGACGAGACCACAAAGAAAAGACTAATTAAAATTATAAATTGGATATATTGTCAAAATCGCCGATATAGGTGGATGGGCGGTCGGAGTTCGGAAGAGAACATTTATTTTTCGTCGTCAAATCAAGGTATATATCTCGGTTAATTTTAAAGATTTTTTCATGAAAATCGGTATAAAACTTTTTGAATATATACTTAATGAAATGACCATAAACCCGATCCTTTCATGATTAGTTATGTTTATGGAAAAAAATTGCAATTATTGACGACAAAGCGCCCGTTACGTAACGGAATAGAGACGGGAGGGGGGGGGGGGTTGTCCGGCCAGGCGTTACGGTCCCGTTACGTGGGGGAAGGGGAGGGTGGTCGAAAATTGGGGAATTTAGCCTCACGTAATTTATGTCCACTTCCTAAGCAGTCCTGTGGATGGGCAATAAGTCCAGTAAAAGAGACGAAAGCCCAGCACTTTTTAGCGTAGAATATGATTTTTTTACTGAAAATATATGCACTGAAAAAAAAATTCGTTCATCCAACCAAAATTCAGATGATTTAACAAAATGTATCTTTAAATACGTTCAACTTGATTTTTGATTGGCATAACAAACGTTTTGTTAATCTAACTGATAGTTTTAGTGGTGTGAACTATAGCTTATTGAGCATGTCTGAGCAACTCTTAAAACGACAAAATTTCGAGACAACAAAATGCTTTTTGCACTTCAACGATTTCTTTTTCTCAGTGTGGTTGCATACTGAAAGTAACCCCAAAAAAATGTTGCCCCTCAACTCGCCCTAACCCTAATAAATAGGGGTTGAAAACTTAAAAATTGCTGTATCTCGATAATTAAGAATCCAATCAAAAAATGTTTCAAACAAAAGTTGTTTGGAATAATAAAATATGTATAAAGTTATCTGACGTTCAATCCCCTATCTTTGAAAATAGCGGCACAAAAAGACGAGAGCACCACTGACCCAGGCAAGAACGCAGCGATATGTCTACTCCGCTCGCACACGCATCAACCCCGAATTTTCGATTCGTTTTTTTACCGCTATTTCCAAAGATAGGGGGTTGGACGTCAAATAACTTAATACGAAATTTATTATTCCAAACAACTTTTGTTTGAAACCTTTTTTGATCGGGCTATTAATTATTGAGATACGGCGATTTTGAAGTTTTCAACCCCTATTTCTTAGGGTTGGGGTGAGTTGAGAGGCAACATTTTATTGGGATTACGTTTGGTATGTAACCATCTACCGTCAGTAAAAAATTTATATTCTACGCTAAAAAGTGCTGCGTTTTCGTCTCTTTTACTGAACTAATACTCGGACCGATGACCGCTTAGCCGTGCACCGGGTGCCGCATCAACCAGTGAGCGGAAGGTCAATACTTCTGAGACTTTGGATGTACATACTTGACTAAAAAAGTCTAGGCACCAGAGAATCAGAAGAATATGGGACCGTCTATATCGGTACGGGTTTTCCACAGTTTCCCCGTATCCTCGGCAAATGCGGTATTGTGTGGCTTAAGACGGCTGTGGACGCAACGAAAGTTAGGTTAGATTAGTTAAATGCGGCCAGGGAGTGATAGGAAAGGGTTTAATTGGGAAGGGTAAATACGTAAAGACCCGCAAGGGTATAGTGGAAGGGGGCCCAAAGTGGGAAATTTGAAAAAGCAGTTATAAAATGTCAATTTATTCAAACAATTTTTTTTTGCCACCGGGTGCTAAATTTATCGTACTTTAATATTACATTCACACATTTCCAGTAAATCTTCAAAATACACATAATGAAACCAATTAAATTTTTTTAAGAAATGCCCGCTTTGCCGAGGGGGATAGCATAAAGCGGGCGCGGCTTCTGGGCAAAGCGAGCACGTAGGGGGTAAACCGAGCACGCTAATTTTTTTCCTGAGATTAAGCATAAATAAGAACAAAATAGGGAATCATAGGGGGAAAAAACTATAAATGTACCCACATATTTTATCGCAGACAAATCATTATTATTATCATAAAAGAACAAAAACTTAACGTCTCTTCTTAACAGTCAGTAAACTTTATTTTTTCGGCAATTATCACAGTAAAATGATCCAACACGAGGGTAAGTAGTGCGTGCATCATGAGCGCACATTTGACAGTCATTGCATTAAATCCAGTCTGCGGTGGGTGGATGTGTACAGGGTGAGGCACATAAAGGGTTACAGAGCAATAGAACTCAAACTATTGATCATATCCAAAAATGTTTAAGACAAAAGTTTCAGTGTTCGAGTAGGCCGTCATACTGGACCACCCTATTTTTTTTATCGGTGGAGGCGCACGAGTTACGTCAACATCAACTCCACTTTTTAAAATGGAACCATGTATTTTTTTCGATGACATTATTACCGATTTTAAGAAGAATTCAGCGATCTACAACACAGGGCCATTCTAGTCACGCAAAGTATGAAAATAGTCGAAAAATCGAAAAATATCGGAATAATCACTTTCAAAGGATCCACTAACCTTGGTTTGGGTCTACCTACTGAAGATACTCGAAGTGATGACCATCGACTTGTTTGATCGCGGTTTTCATTTCTTACAATGCCGATGTTTCTTATCGGCAGCAAGTACGCATTTTCTGTGCACCACCCCATTATGCTCTGTGTTCAAGACTGGGATGAATGAGATTTTTGGTGACAAGTGGATAGGACGAGGCGGCCCTGTAGCTTGGCCACCTCGTTCGCCAGATCTAACATCACCAGATTACTTTTTATGGGGTTTTGTCAAAGAACGCGTAATAACGGTAGCGCCTACCACGCCTGACGACATGAAAGAAAGAAAGAATACGCCGAGCATGTACCGAAATCACACCACAAATGCTGGCTGAAGTTAGACGGCCTTGTCATCAGCGAATTAACAAGTGCTTACAAGTCGAGGGTCATCACTTCGAGCATCTCCTGTAGGTAGACCCAAACCAAGGTTAGTGGATCCTTTGAAAGTGATTATTCCGATATTTTTCGATTTTCCGACTATTTTCATACTTTGCGTGACTAGAATGACCTTGTGTTGTAGGTCGCTGAATTCGTCTTAATATCGGTAATAATGTCATCGAAAAAAAATACATGGTTCCATTTGAAAAAGTGGAGTTGACCTTGACGGAGCTTCAGCGCCTCCACCGATAAAAAAATAGGCTGGTCCAGTATGACGGCCTTCTCGAACACTGAAACTTATGTCTGAAACATTTTTGGATATGATCAATAGTTTGAGTGCTATTGCTCTGTAACACTTGATGTGCCTCATCTTGTATATCGTTCGTTGCATATAGTGCACACGTCCTTTTCCTTGTCTGTACTTTGTTTCTTTATTTACCTTTTTGGCTTTTCCTTAGTTTTCAAATCCTTCTTTAGGCTCTCATCCCAAGAAGCTTGTTGTGTCTTTCCTTTATATTTATTTACCATCTGAAAGTTATAGTGGATATCGTTATAAGTAGGTAACAATACCACTTTCAAACATGTACAATACATAGTTGCAATAAATAATAGGTTTTTGGTCAGTTCCTACATAGATAAATAAATGGGAAAATTATTAAAATGAAGTCGCATAGCTATCTTCTATCTCACATTATCATCTTAACTTCACATAGTTATCTGTCATTAGAGCATAGCAGGCACGTGCTCGACTTTTACGTGCGATAGTCATATTGAAAAAAAATACTTCAACTCAATCATGAGTTTCGGCAGTACCGCTCATTACTCTCAACAGGACCGTAAACCTTTCAATCGCTTGAAAAATAGTTCGTTTTTCAAAACAAACCAACGATAACAAAATGAATTGTATACATTTAAAAAACCGAAAGTTATCGGAATTGGACATTTTGAAAACTGCATAAGTTTCGATGCACGTGACTTTTTCGATAGTCTGAAATATTTCGAAGATTCGTACAATAGCGGAATAATTCTTCAGCTACGATGCTACGCGTCAACATCACGGCGAGTGAGACAGAGCATCATCGCGTGTACCGCGAGCACAGGACGACGGACCTTTTCGTGCGTTTAGTTTAAGCGCGCGCGATGAGAAGATCCGTGGGCGTTCTCCTTGGCGATCTCACGGATAAGCCGCCGGTGTTTGTTTCAAGGGTTTCCCTCGACGGTTAGTCCTTAGGACGACGAGAGAATTATAATGCCGCTCGCGGCGCAGTGTACCTACACAGAATGAATACCACGCGCAGGTGAGAACATAACCCGCGACCTCACATCTCACCTCTCCGCAGCTATCCTCTTCTCATCTTTGTTTCTTTTCCTTTTTTCAACATTGGCCCTGCGCTTGTCCCTTCTTTGCGTGACTTCGCCCTGGCACTCTTAACTTGACTATTCGTTCGGCTCTTTTTTCCTTCGATCTCACAGCTTCCTCTTATGCGTGCGTGTGGGTAGGTGTGTCAGGATATAGGGATAGAGCGGCTGGGAAAATCGACGAGGCAATCACACTTGAAATTTCGGTTTTTCGTATAATGCCGTAGGGATTTTTCGGTATAATTGTTAAATTTACAATTGGTTGAAAAAATCATAAGCTATATAATGCGGAAAAATTTATAATTCATTGGGTAAAAGTTATTCCCTCATATTTTTCGTGATATCCTACAGAATTTGTACTAACACATATTTTTTTTATTGTTCGTAAAACAAGGATAGTTTCATGTAAAATCAACCTTGAATTTTACGTATTCTGATACTGATGATGAAAATCGTGGGAATTATCAATAAATACATTATTTATTAGGGGTGTGCGGGTAGCAGAATTGGCCGGGTCGGGTAATTAGACTATGATCCGATCGGGTTCCCGAGTTTTTCGGGTACCCGAATTTCTTCGAATTTTTTTGGGGTACCCGTGATTGGACCGGGTATACTCGAACTTTATCGAGAACCCGAGTTTTTCGAGTACTCGTCTCACATCGGGTACTCGATGAGTCGTGTTGCCAGAACAAAATTTCGTTTCATCGTATAGATGAAACGTACCAAAACGGACGAAATAGACTCCAGCCTTATGTTCTCTACCCTTCGCCGATAGGGTGGAGTTCATAAGAAATACAAATAATTTATTTTATAATTTTAGTATTTTTGTTATGTATATATTTACAATTTTTTTCCGGCAAACTTCTTTTAAGACACTCGCATTTCAGGAAATATCGAGATATTTGAATGTCGAAAAACTGAATAAAAGCAAGATTCTTCGTCGAATTTCCATTAATTCTGTCTAGTGCTAACTGGTAATTACGGCGCACACACACACAAACACACACACACGCACACGCACACGCGCGCGCGCACGCGCATAAGCGCGCGCGCGCACACACACTCACAGGATAGAAAAGTGAGACGAAAAAAGATTTTTTACAGTATTATCATTCATTCGTTTTATAGCCTTTTTCGAGTTTTCGTTTTCTCCCATTATTTGGTCGATACACCTAAATAAAAAATAAATATAAATAATAGATGCAGATCTTCGAGTCGTTTACGAATATTCGAAGTTTAAGAGTACTCGACGTTTACGAGTACCAAAAATTTGAGAGTACCCGATTACCAAATTCGGGTACCCAATAGTGGCGCGTAATGCAAAAACGTAACCCGTCGGGTTCCCGACCCGACCCGAATATCGGGTACCCGAGTGAATCGGGTACCCGCACACCCCTATTATTTATAAATATATTAATAAACCATTAATTATTACCCAATTTTGGAAATTATTGATAAATTATATTATTTAAAGTAGGTTTGTGTGTGTGTGTGTGTCTGAAAACTAATTTTCAGGTAATAAAAAGTGTTTGCAATAAAAATAAACTTGTCATTGTTTAAACACAACGAAAAATGCGTTTAACCCAACATTGTTTAAACGCATCGAGCACAACGACTGAAAAAAGCCTGTAGATAGTGCGACGTCAAATACGGATTTGTTTGCTCGATGACGGAAAAAACGTATAACTTTGGAACACACGACGTGAAACAATTTGTTGTGCAAATAGATATCAAATTCATGATTTTAAAAATTAGGGATCGAATCAGTGATGTACTCCTAGACCATACGATCCATGAAATTTTATTTTATTTACATAATTAAAAAAGTTATATAAAAATATAAACTCGATCGCATAACTATTACACATTGCATGAAATATATTTAGTCACAGACTTTGGCCGCCGTCGTCCTAGCGAAAAAATATATATCTCCGATACCTATATTAACCCCATTCGAATCACACTAGCGCAAGAGACAGTCGATCCCTTTGTTAATCAACACAGCGGTTGATGCGACGCTTGAAATTGAAAATATATATACTGTCGCAATAGTAATTTTTCCAGGCGATGGAACCGAAACATTTTATGTCTTTCCGAGCTTTCTTCTGAACCATGCACGCCAAGTCGTTGCTCAGCATTCCCAGTGTACTTGTGTGGTACATACGTTGTATTATTATATAATGGTGATGGTAATTTTATGTTATAATAGTAATATGATTTTCTTTAATGAAAATAGATAATTATTCTTACGGTGTAACAATTTTGTGTACATTTCTAGTCAACTGGCTAAGCTAGTTTAAAAAATGTTATCTCACTTTTTTACATTTGATTAATTTACAAACAGATTAAAACCATTGCGTGAATTAAAGAAAAAAATTATTATAAAGTAAATCAGAATGTTTTTATAATAGAAAACAAGTGATAATGTTTTCGAGGGATTTTTTAAAAGTTTTATAGATATACAGCATGTTTCGAACAATCTGCTTCATTGCACAGTTGCGTTCATTGGACCTGCGTTTGATTGCTCACTTCTACGTAGCAGCGCTTCAGATGGTAGGAGCGAGAACTGCCGTTTGCCTCAGTATCTTATGTGAGTCACCCTAAAGTTTATATTTCTGACTTTTCAGTGCCTGAAAAAATCCATCTTTACGAACCTGTATTCGCTGCAAGAGAATTCTATATTTTTGGTATTTTATTCTCTCCAATGCAAAGTATGACATATTCCAGTGCCTGAAAATATGCATCTTTTCTAACCTGTATTCGTTGCAAGAGAATTCCATATTTCCGACCTCGTATTCTCTGGTAGTGCATAGTATTATGTAGACGAGCTCAACGTACTCCTTGTCGCCCTGGTTGCATTTTCAAAGAACTTTTCGAAGTTTGCATTTGCGACACGGAGGAACTTCGTCAAATAGATTTTCAGCCCCGAAAAATGCGGTTTGTTTAATTGTTTTACTTATAAACGCTCGAACCATGTTTTAGGGTCATGTACTTAGGGTCTACGCTGTCAAAATCACGGTGCACCACGGTCTTACCAGAAAACATTGATTTACATGGAACAATAGGGCTCGTGTTAGCTTTCGACACAGAAAAAATAGTTCCGCTTTATGACCGCAGAGCGCGCGGCGCTGTATCCGTGTGCCGCACACATTCAAAGCCTCAGCTGACCGTCTCCCTCTTATGTTGTCTCACTCACGCCTATGCGTAAGAGTTGATAACTCTTTCTCGCTCGCTCTTGCACAGAGGTATGCTTGAAACTTGAGAGGGGATAATTCGCTGGAGGTCCGTGAATCAAATACTGACGGTAGAGATTTTTTTCTTGGAAAAAAAAAATGTTAATTCGACTGAACCAAATTTTTCGATGGTATATTTTGTGTCTATTTATTTTTCCATTTGGGTTCAGGAAACCAATTAGAGATATACTGAGAATAATTGAATTTCAAATTGAAAATGGAAAAAAAGTGCATCATTAGTCGGCCGGCGACCAATCCAATAGATCGAGAGCCAACACTAGCCATTCTGTTACGCTAGTGTCCACATAGTTTTTATCAGAAAACCGCTATTCGAATGTTACGTGAACGACACTATGATTATTTTTAACATTGGATTACAATAATCATCATTGAATTTAAAAAAATGTGAATCATAATCGATTATTTGTCTCTATAAAATTCCATGAGATTTTTTTTTGTCTTCGCCCGAAACTTGTAATTTGACAAATATTTTTATCTTTGAAACTTTTTTTTATTAATTAAATGAATATTTATTAAGCGAGTAAGAATAAAGTCACATGCCAATTTTTTATACTGCCAATTTTTTACAAATTTTGGCAGTATCAAAAAAAGCTATTTTCTTGATATCGCTCTGTGTTCATTTTGTCATTCTGAATTGAAAATTTCCTAGCCACTTCGGTGTCCAACGAACCGTTTCTTCGCTCTAGCTATAGCGGGCTTGTTGTCAGTGCGAGACGATTACACTGTAATTGGGTAACAGTTCGTCAGACGCCAAAATGGCAGCGGACTTCCGTTCAAAATGATGGCATGAATTCAGAACTCAGAGATCGGGCGGTTGACCTGGGCACCCTGTATATGTAAGTTATCTAGTATTTTAATTTTTTTAAATCGATTCTATCTTTATATTGAAGTTTTTAATATTTATATGTTGTGTTCGATTAATTAATCATTCGAACATATTCAATTGAAACAATATATATTTACAATATACGACTCCTATATATTCATAATATAGTGACCTTGAACACTTTTTCTCTGCAGGATCGTTGTACTACAACATTTGATTCGAGAGCATACGGGCAACTTGATGAATGAATGGGCACTTACAAAAAATTGCCCCAAAATGGATTTAATTTCCCCATAAACCGGCGCAGCACGGAAACACATTTATCACTCGATTTCCAAAAGTATTTTATTGTCGAGAGTTCGCGTGTACGGCATAACATGACGAGGCCACCTTTTACGTGTATAATTGATAAATATACCTGTGTATACAGGCGTACAAAGTTAACGATCTACAGGGTGTCCAATATGAAGTTGCTGAAACTAATCGACTGTCATTTTAAAACACGTGCACAGAATCAGAAAAGCAAGATTGCTTTAAATAGAGGAAACTCTGCAGTTTTAAACGCACATAAATAAAACCCAGTCAAATATTTTTTATGTCAATTTATTACATCTTATAAAAATAACGAAAAAGTACAGTGATAAATGATAGATATTTTCGAAGTGCGAACCGTTAGATTGTGCACAAAAATCAATTCTCTTTTTAAAACTGTGAAAAACTGTGTCCAACATATCGTTCGTAATGCCGCGAACCACTTCCTGGATGGCCGCGATCAGTTCTTCTACTGTGCTGGGGTTTTTAGCGTAACAATGATCTTTAATGTAACCCCACAAGAAAAAATCACAAGGGTTCAGGTCCGGTGAGTACGGAGGCCATTCTAGTCCGCCTTGAGCAAATTTAGTGTACCCCAGACCGATTACTCGAGTCCCATATACGCAATGAATAGATTCAAACACCTCATGAGTCCGGTGCGGCGTCGCTCCATCTTGCATGAAGTAAACATTTTTAACCAGTCCCCTCTTTTTTGCATAAGGGAAGAATTTCGTTTCCAAAAGCTGTTTGTAACTCTCTCCTGTTACCGTAGATTCCAAGAATTGCAAATAAATTCCTTTTACTGAAGTCGCTGCCCATGCGGTTACTTTCTGTGGATGAAGGGACTTCGCTAGCGATATGTTGGGATTTTCCGTTCCCCGAAACCCGTAATTTTGCTTGTTTACGTACCCATTCATCCAAAAATATGCTCCATCGGAATAAATAATCAATTTCTCATTAAGTTCTTCGGCTTCAAACATTCCCGTAATAGTGTTACAAAATTCAATGCGTTTCGTCATGGCATGTTCAGTAAACAATTGATGAGTGCTTATTTTATACGGATGAAACTTTAAAAAATATTTCAAAATGTTCTGTAATGATGATTTCGTTATTTTTAATGCTTGAGCAGCTTTCCGAATCGAATCATTTGGATTTTGTTTGAAATAATTCTCAACTTCGTTGATCTTCTCTGGTGTAGTCACCGTAACAGATGGACCTGGCAACTCGTGTCTATGGTCCTGGAGTGTACCATACTTCACGAAGTTATCGATTATCCTACAAAAATTAACGTAAAATTACTTCAATGCAGTTTAATCGAATTGAAACACAAGTTGTGTGATAGATGAATATGAATAAATATTCAATTCTTACCTTTTCAGAGTGTTTTCGCTGGCAACTCAATGAGTTCCAATCTTAGTACGAAACCCATACGCATTACTATAAATTTTTCCCCTCGAGAAGAAGCACTCAATAAGATATACTTTTTCTTCCGTGGTGAGCTCACTCATTTTGACGCGCGCGTACTTGCTTCAACCACGGCTGGAATAAAACTGGGGGGCCTCAGGTATGCGCCTTAGAAAAAGGGACCCCTATTGAATTCATGGAGGGAAGAGACACTTATTTAGTTTTAGCAACTTCCTATTGGACACCCTGTATGTACCTGCAGTGCCAAGAGGCAGTGAGGCGAGTGGCATCGATTATATTTTTTCCGGTACCGCTGGATATATTTGTACATTTAATGTGTCGCGATGCTCGACTTGGTGGGGCTGAACTGTAAGGTATGGAGTGCGTGAAGGTACGGGGGTTAAGCCCTTTTGTTCGGCAAAGGGTGAAACGTTTTCCCTCTCTCTCTCTCTCTCTCTCTCTCTCTCTCTCTCTCTCTCTCTCTCTCTCTCTCTCTCATCGATCACATGCTGAAAATTAGAGGTTTCGTCGCGGTAGTTCTATTAAAGAGAAAAGGATATATCATTAGCAAGAAGTTGAACGAGGAAGGGTATCGCGCCCCCGATTTCGAGTCAGGCCGATCGAGAACGAAAAAGGGGATGAACCGCCTGTACATCCCTTTCGTCTCTTCGTGAGCGCATTCACGTGGCTGGCCTAAATCACGAGACGGAACGAGAGCCAGAGAGAGAAAAAGATAGAGTAAGCGAGAGCAAGAGGGGGTGGACTGTAGGGGGGCGAGGACGAGATATTGGTGAAAGGGAATTATTACGGCGTTTAGGATCTAATTGGCCCGTCAACGTCTCTCTCGTTACTCTTTCCTTCCTCGCCTATGTTCAACCCGTCTCTATATCTGCCTATTATCCTTCCTCTGCCTACGCTCACCGCGTATAGACGCGACTAATTCTCTCGTTGATCGTTTCGTCCTCGCTGATGTACACGAGACGCGAAACCGTGACAGCTCGTACCAACTCCCTTTTTACGGCGCGCGCGTCCGCGTGTGTGTGTGCGTGTGTGTATGTGCTTTATTTTAAACGATTCATCTGGCCGTGAAATGAGGCCGTCTCTTACCATGTTGCTCTATGTCTCGCAGGGCCAAATTAAATGCCCAGACTTGCGAGTACTTCCGGTGAAAACGTCGCCATGTCCCGGGACGTTGGTGCGAATCGATGGTTGGTTGGTTGGATTTTTCTTGGGCTGGTTGGGACTCAGTGGTTGATGGTCAATGGCTGATGAATGGTTGATGTCTGATAGTTGACGACTGGTTGATGGTCAATGGTTGATAGTTAGTTGACGGCCAATGACTGATAACCGGTTGATGGCCAATAGCAGATGACTGCTTGATGGTGAACAGTCGATAGCTCATTGTCGATGATCAATAACTGATGGCTGGCTGGACAGTCAATGTTTAATATTGAACACTCGCTTAATGATCGATCAATCCTCCACAATCCGGATTCACGCTCATTTCCAACTAGCTCTTCTTCGCCTCCCCGTCATCTCCATGGGCCCCTGTTTGCTCGCAGGCACCTTCGTGCCTCTCATGCATTGAGCATTTTCGGCCGGACCTCGGGCTTGTCGCCTATCAATACAGACTGGCAAAAGATCAAGGCTGGCCGCCGATGAATTTCACGTATTAATGCGCCCACGGGTGGATCATAAAGATTCTTTTTCACCTCGCCAACCCGCGCTATGGAAGCAGGACCGCAGTGTAGAGAGCAACTGTTTTCGGCGCGGCTTGTCCGGACAGAAGGAACGCCAGGGGGAGTTTTACTATACGGAATAACGGAAGCTACGGTGATATTTCAAGCATTCACAGCACTTAAGCCGAAGTAACGAGGTGAGATAAAAGACAGAGAGAGAGAGAGAGAGAGAAACTTTGGGTCAGCATACTGAGCTTATCGCGTATTATACGTGTGCGTGTTGCGACGAACTCCGACACTGTACAGGTCTTTTCACTACGAACATTCAGGGCTCTTGACGCTCACCATAGATATGTGAAGCATTTTTGTCTCCTGATCTCCCATTTTCCAATTAGTACAAAAATTCAGCAAGCATTTTCCCAGGAATAAATAATATTTTGTTTATTTCCACTACTGCAGTGACGTATTCAACACGAAGGGCTCTTCCCTTCAATAAATCCAAAGTGCAATATTTACCCGAAATTGTAAAATAAAAAACAATCTGGGAAATACGTTGCTGAAAGTGCGAAAGAAATTTATACTATGATGAAATTGCACAAGAGCCTCATCGTCATAAAAACTAAGGTTTTTTTAACTGAGTAAAAACCCGAAGTAACTCCATTTATTCCATTTATTAGTTTTTAATTATTTGCAATTGATCATTTTAATTCATAATTGATTTAAAAAGTGAATTATAAAAATGTCGACTTCTTCTGAAATTGTCTGTACAGGTGAAATACGGCTGCGTATGTGTATACATATAATCGGGGCCCACACACAACTGCGCGTGCGCGTGAGCTCTCGCGGGGCCCGCATTGCAGAACGATCGCCCGGTGCGTACAACGCGGAGAGAAAAAGAGGCGCTCTTTCGCGAAAACGCGGGCATATATTATCGTTGTAACGTTCTCGCCGCCGTAGCTCGAGCTATGCTCGCTCACTGTGACTAAATGCGTCCGCGAAACGCGCGCACGGAAGGACGTACATCCGAACGTTTCTCACGAGTGGCTGAACGAGTTGCGCCCTTTTGTAGCTCGGTAAGTGGTAGCGCGGCGTTACATTAGTCGGGCGCGGCGAAACGCAATAACTGTTAACGGTGAATGCTTGTAACGGAGAGCAGGGGCGAGAAGGATTGGAAAGGGAGAGGGTGGGGGCAGAGGGAGAGAGAGAGAGAATGAATTGAATTTCTTTAGCCGGAGCTACTTTCTGTTCCATGTACGTTTCTTATCGCTATTTCGCTTCCTTCCTACGTCTATACATTCTTGATCTCCGTTCGTCGACTCATAGTTTACACTACTCTCCTTATGCCCTTTTGAAACTTTCAACTCTTGTTTTCACTTTCGAGTGTCCCGGCAGCTCATTCAACATTGTGAACTCTCGCTATGCTACGGTTTCGTCTGCACTTGTTCGCGTCGCACATATTGTCCAGTAAAAGAGACGAAAACCCAGCACATTTTAGCGGAGAATATGAATTTTTGACTGACGGTAGATCGTTGCATACTGAAAGTAACCCCAATAGAATGTTGCCTCTCAACTCGCCCCAACCCTAAGGAATAGGGGTTGAAAACTTAAAAATCGCCGCATCTCGATAATTAATAGCCCGATCAAAAAAGGTTTCAAACAAAAGTTGTTTGGAATAATAAAATTCGTATAAAGTTATTTGACGTCCAACCCCCTGTCATTGAAAATAGCGGCACAAAAACGATTCGAAAATTCGGGGTTGATGCGTGTGCGAGCGGAGTAGACATATCGCTGCGTCCTTGTCTGGGTCAGTGGTGCTCTCGTGTTTTTGTGCCGCTATTTTCAAAGTAAGGGGATTGGACGTCAGGTAACTTTATACGTGTTTTATTATTCTCAACAACTTTGGTTTCAAACATTTTTTGATCGGACTATTAATTATCGAGATACCGCGATTTTTAAGTTTCCAACCCCTTCTTCTTAGGGTAGGGGTGAGTTGAGGGGCAACATTTCATTGGGTTTGCTTTCAGTATGCAACCATCTACCTTCAGTCAAAAATTCATATTCTACGCTAAAACGTGCTTGGTTTTTGTCTCTTTGACTGGACTATATAGGAGCAACATGAGAGAAGTGAACATTTCTGAAGAGGATCCGCTGCTTTTTTCTAGTTTCTCTTCTTCAGTTTTACCAGTAAGTTCGACAGAAAATGAATTGATGATTGATCATTCCACATACGAGCTGAAGGAGCTACTCTCGATTTGTCTATTACGGGTTATCGGATAAAGAAAGAGAGACTGCGCGCACGTGTGGTTGTGTGTGTGTGTGTATGTGTGAGAGAGAGACAGAGGGAGGGAGAGAAAGAGAGATTCGCTTCGTACTCTGGGGTATAACCTCCCTAAGAGTAACATGCACATTTTCATACAAGTGTATATGCTTGTGGCATATACAAATTCGCAATACAATTATAGTCACAGATTGATAACCAGTGTAAGCTGTGATCTTAGAATAATAATAGTTCTAAACATAATAACAGTTATAGAAACACTAATAATAGTAACAAATGATAAATTTAAAAGTAAAAAATAAAAATGGAAATAATAATGAATAATAATTTAGGCACACTTGGGGTTACCTTACCTCATAAACTCAGTGATAAATAAATTTTTGAGAACAATCCTGGTCATGATCCGTTTAAACGTAATATGGTTGTTACGCGCTGTGATACGAGGGTTAAATGCGTTTTATCCGCATTTTATCCGCTACCCTTAAAACGTGTTGTCGCCAAGAACGTCGTCGGCCGATATTCACTCCAAGGCAAGTTACCGATGTTGACCACTCAATGAAGTCTGGGCTTACTTTCATTGAGCGAGGGGGGGAAAGAGTCAAGATATGGCATGTGACGAGGAGAGCCGATGATTATTGCCTTAGTTTTGGTAGAGTTTAACTTAAGGCAGGAGTTCTTTGGCCAAGAATAAATTGCTTCAATGTCACAGTTTACCTTGGCAACCCCATCCTCAATATCAGACGGATGGCAATGTAGATATATTTAGAGATCATCAGCGTATATACTGTATTGACAGAGCCTTGCGGTACACCCTACTGTATATATCCCCAGGCAGATTTGTTGCTCTCATGATCGATGACAGCCTGAGTGAGTCCATCCAGATATGTACGGAACCAAGACAGAGTGCCCTAGGAGAAATGTAGTTCCATCATCTTCTTCAGCAGTTGGGCGTGTGCTACACTATTGAAAGGTTTAGAGAGGTTGAAGAGTACTGACACTATTACAGCTTCAGTACTCTTAATAGAGTACTGACACTGTATTAAGTGTCAGTACTTAATACAGTACTGACACTTAATGCCCGGAAGGACGTACATGAGAATGTACGTCCTCAGAGCATCGCCTCCTGTCAATTGCGAGACGGGCACCACCAACAACTCGCAGCAGAGCAGTCTGGGTGCTGTGATGCTTCTTGAACAGATTATTCATGTTTAAGTACCCTACCGCTTGGTCAGCAACAATACCCTTCAGAATCTTAGCCAGCTTGAATATCAAAGAGATGAGTCTGTAGTCCTTGAATACCAACCATGGTTTCTTCTTGGGGATCAGATTCTTGGGGACAGCTCATTCGTAATTTTGAACGCCTTGTCGCCATGTTGCGAAATATCTATGTTATGGCCGGGAAGATATTATCTGAATGTATTTCGCCAACAATCCGGCAGGTGGCTACAAGCGAAGCGCTTCGCGTTCTTCTGTCCAGTTCCTAATCAGTTCCCGAAAAAGGAAACAGCGGTTCGTGGCGTGGCCTAAGACATGTTACATGGCAAACTTGATTCACGCTAGGCTGCCTGACCATGGCCTGATATTATTCAGGGAAGGCAGATCAGGGTAGGACGTTTTGCCTACTCAAATTTCTTCACGGGTAGAGGTCAACCCGCTACGATGAGGTAGCCGTGTGATGTGTGGGAACATACGGTGTCAGGTAGCAGTTGATTATCACAACAAACTCTTTAAGGGAGGAACATTCCAACGATGACATGAACGGGTCACCGTTGAAATCTCCGAACACAAGCGCCTAACGGTAATGTTGGAGCAGCTCAGTGAATACTCGTCTGAATCAGGAAAAATACTCGTACTTTGGAGGTCTATAAACAACTGCCGGAAGTATATTCAAGGTATCGGGAGTCGTTAAATGAGCTGTAATGAGTGTAGAGTACGTGTAATAAATGAGTAACGTGGCTAGTACCTCAGCATGAAGACTATGGTGGATGAATATGCCTACGCCGCCTCCTACTTTGCCGACTCGATCATGGCGGAATAGACAACACTCTGGGAGTCCCACAAAAGAATCATAAATCTCCGGCTTGAACAATGTATCACTTAAGCAGATGACCTGAAATTTGTTCGTTTGAAAATCAAGCTGAAATTCTTCAGGATGCGTGCGTATCGATTGACAGTTAACATGACATGCCATCAGTTCAGTCTTCGAAGGCTTTATAACTATATCCATAGTCGATGAGTCTGGCTTTATCTGCTATACTCGTTTTTAATATTGGCCATGTTGCTGAGTCCATTGCAGGGTGCCCTGTATTCACCAGTTTCGGAGCTGTGCAATTTACGCATAAGGGAGGTCCGTTTTTAGAAAGACAAGCTTTTGTATTGTGACTTCCTGCACAGTAGCCGCATTTTTCTTCACGACGGCACTCATGGGCTACGTGGCCTCATGAGCTAAGTTTTGGTATTTGTAGCACTGAAACATCCTGATGTGGTCTGTAGTGTGTAGTGTGAATCACGGACCTCGTGTAGCGCATGCCACGCGCTGGATACACATATACCTACTACTTTCGTATCTTTACGATCGCGACCTGGTAGATTGAGTGCAAATAAATTTTCTAATATTACGTCACGATTCATCGCGGTAGGAACATTTTGCAGAAGTCGTGGGTTTAGCTTGATGTCATCTATTACTTACAAACCGGCTGGGTTGATAGTGCTCAGAATTTTGAATTCTTGCAGATCTGCCGAGCGTGCATGGATGCGAACACCGTTATTGCAAACACGAGACACACTCATGGTCTTCAGGCCAGTTCTACCGGATTTAGCGTTTCCATTAAAACTTGCTTTGGAACATTCACTAAAATAAATCGATCAGCCTCAGACGCCCATGGTGCAACGATCGCCTAATTTTCAGCTGTTTCGGGCATAAATACAGTTGGACCACGGGGACAATTAGTTTTCTTTACCGCATTAGCGTAGGTGCAACTACCCAAGTAGAAATATTGTCAGGTTGGCCTGACCTTTGATCCGGTCTTGTTAACGCTGTAGTACGGAGGTCTTGCTTACGGTGTGCCTTAATTTGCCGCATCCGACTAGTGTCAGGCGACCGGATTTGCGGTTACCTCCAGCTGCCTGATCCGGGTAATTTCGGTCGATAGTCAAGCAGACGGATTACGCTTCGCATAAATTCCTCTAATTCAGCTACCTTCAGGCGATGGTCAGGCAACTGGAATTACGTCAAGTGGCCTGATCCATCTAGCTTCAAGCAATCATCCAGTAACTGGACCCATATACAGTTTGGCGCCTTTCACAGTCCTAACCCATTGTTAAACACCAGACGAACTATATATATATATATATATATATATATATATATATATTTGAAAAGACGAAACCGAATCACAGATTTATTGGAAATAAATAAAATATTAGGAATTTGAAAAAATGTATATATTAGCAATTTGAAAATAATGTATAATAAAACAATTATTAATATATTAATATATATATATATATATATATATTAATATAATATATTATATGAATATATAATATAAATATATAAAATAATAAAACAATATAATTTGAAAAAATATATATATTAGTACGTCGTCAAAATGTCGAGACATATTGTCCAATGTATGCATACATTTTTTTCAAATTCCTAATATCTTATATATTTCCTATAAATCTGTGATTCGGTTTCGTCTTTTCAAAAAACAATTTAATTGAATCCACTAAATGTATCTATTTAATTTTGTTAAACTTAAACAGAATTTTCGTAGAGACGAACATTTTTCTATTTGATTGAAGTAATGGCCTTTATTGCAATACACACATCGAAGGGGAGGGGGCAGAGAGGGGCAGATAGGAACTATACCTATAGGCTATGTTTGAAAAGTCTATATTTGATAAAACTCTCTAATTATCCCACTGATTAATATAGTTGGTTTGATACAACAGATATTAGGTGCGCAACTAAGTTCTCGCTGTTTTTTTTTATGAAAATGCCACTTTATTGTGAAAAAATGGTTGCATATGAATCATTCAAAATATTGCCCATCGCTAGCGACAACTTTTTCCCATCTTTCTGGCAGAGCTCGAATACCGTCACGGTAGAAGTGTTCATCTTTTGAGGCTATCCACGAATCAAGCCATTTTTGAGATGTCTTCATATGAGCGGAACTGCTGATTAGGCAGCACGTGCCATTGAACGGAACAAGTAATAATCGGACGGCGTAATATCTGGAGAATATGGCGGGTGGGGTAGGACTTCCCATTTGAGCGTTTCTAAGTAGGTTTTAACGGGTTTGGCAACGTAAGGCCGAGCATTGTCATGCTGTAAAATCACTTTTTCGTGCCTCTGCTCGTATTGTGGCCGCTTTTCGTGCAGTGCTCGGCTCAATCACATCAATTGAGTTCGATACCGTTCCCCAGTGTTGGTTTCGTTCGGTTTCAACAGCTCATAATAAATAACACCGCCCTGGTCCCACCAAATACACAGCAAAACCTTCGCAGCGTGAATATTCGGCCGAACCGACGACGTAGCAGCATGACCGGGCAGTCCCCATGATTTTGTTCTCTTTGGGTTGCTGTAATGAATCGATTTTTCATCACCCGTAACGATGCGATGAAGAAAACCCTTCCTTTTTTGCCGCTGGAGCAGTTGTTCACAGGCGAAAAAACGACGCTCAACGTCTCTCGGCTTCAAATCATAAGGAACCCAAGTTCCTTGTATTTGAACCATTCCCAACGCATGCAATCGCTTGAAAATGGCTTGGCGGGTAACTCCTAATGCTGACGCAAGCTCTTTTTGCGTTTGGCACGGATCCTCATCGAGCAATGCCTCCAATTCAGCGTCTTCAAAGGTTTTTGGCCTTCCTTCACGTGAACGGTCGTCAACATCGAAATCACCGTCTTTGAAGCGACGAAACCAATCACGGCACGTTGTTTCACTTAGAGCAGCATCTCCGTAAACTTTTTGGAGTTCTCGATGCGCTTCAGCCGCCGTTTTCTTCGAATGAAAGAAGAAAAGCAACACTTCCCGCAAATGACGATTATTTGGCACAAAATCAGACATTTTCACACAACCAAAAGTATACGACGCAAAAACAAAATCACTAATGTGTCAAAGCGGTTTGTTTACCATATGTCTAAGCTTGGTTCATGACGTTTTGGTTATGTCATAATCGACCAGCACTTACTAGTGGAGCCATCGCTCGAAAACAGCGGGAACTTAGTTGTGCACCTGATAATTATGAGGATCTATGTGGTCTCTTATGCTATATCTGCGACTAAGATCCTACAAACACTCGGTAACGTACGGACAGCGTACGTAGCTATATGCCAGTAGGTCGTAGGTTCGATTCCATGTGGAGGCGGCGAGATATTTCCTTCAAAAAAGAATATTTTCGAAGGCCAGGGAACAACGAATCATGATACAAAATCATTGTGGTAAAACTCTAAAGTAAGTATTTCATTTTATTTTGCGTTTATGAAATTTTCTGTTCTATATTCTTTAATATAAAAAATATATTCGAAACAAATAGGATCGTAGTAGCCCGTGATACAAGGAAAAAACCTATTTGATTTAAATACATCCTTTTTAAAATGAATATTGTTTGCAGTGCAATAAAGAATGGGAAGAGATTCGTATTCTGAAGCAGTGGAGTTGCGGAACCTAAGTGCTTACTTAATATTTGTTTGCATGAGGTCGTGCTATTTGACGCCATTGGACTTCGTTCTTTGGGGTTTTCTGATAGAAAAAGTGTATGCCAATGATCCAGAGATCATTTCAGAGCTCAAAAAAAGGAATTGGACGCACGATTAATAAAATATAGTCCCTAATCATGCCAAAATGTGATTGAAAATTTCATTAAAAAAGAGGACGTTTGCAAACAGGGTCGAGGCGGCCATTTATCGGACATTGTGTTCCACACGTAACCGCCATGTTTGTACCTTATATTAAAATAAAACTATTCGCACTTTGCAAATACATAATACGTTTTATTAATAAATTCAAATGTCAATTAATTTTAAGACACCATATATTTTTAGGTTATACATATGTCTTTCCCACGACGGTGACACGTTTGGAACTGTTTTTCGAGAGTTATAAATAAAACGGAATCATCTTACACGCATCCAAGTTGCGTAACGTTTTTTTCGTCACAGACCATATCACCTTGTTTTATGCAACTTTCAAAAATGGCAACACTTCAAAGATAATTTGCTGCTGAATGAAAATGTTCACATACGATATAGGAGGTTACGTGCGTTGATGGAATGCTGAGGCAGTTATAAGGTAAGCCTCAATAGAGCCTCATTAGGCCAAGCCTTAGTAGGGCCGTTTTAGTATTGCCTGATTGGGCCAAAATAGGATAGCCTATGTGCCGTAAGACTCTCACTAAGGTACCCACGACCGCAGTATAGCGGCCTAATCAGCGTTCAGGTTGCTGGAAGAAAATTTCTACTCGAACCTCATACGCAGTGAAAATTTCATGGAATGAGTCGTGATCCTTCATTAAGGGGCTATACCAGTATGACACTTTAAAAAAATCGATGTATTTTTGCCTTTTTCGACAGTTTATACTTTCAAGAATATCATTATCGTATATATAATTCATGTCAATATCATTTTATCTTGCAAAAATCGATAGTTAAATCTTTAAACGAGTTTTACTCGAAATGAGATTTTATAAATTTGCTGACATTTTAACCTAAAGAGCAATTATCCAATTGACTTGAATTTTGAAGTGAGTACTTTTGGGTATATTTACTCTACAATGACGTAGGAAATTTATGATAGGATGAAAATGGACGATTTGTCATTGAAAAAAACGACCATTTTATAGGCGTGAAAACAGACTTTTTTAAATATTATTTTATAACTACGCTTTTAATTAAATTGATATTTTTAATATATATAATATCTTTAGATTAATATTTTTTTATAACTACGCTTTTTTATAACTATTTCGAAAATCCTACGTCATTGTATAGGAAATACCTTCCACTTTAACATTTTCTCCTGCTACTCAATCGGCCGGAATCATGTCAGCAGTGGAGGAACTTTTTTTTGGCGCCTCCGAAGGCAGCGTATAATTCGCTTGGATCTCAATATTTTTCTATGAAAAAATGATGTAATATAGGTCAAATATACCCAAATATATTCTTAATTTTTCGAAACATTTAATTGAGTACTTTTCTTCCGAAAAATTCCCGAAAATCACCCAAATGTTCAGCCTTCACACTGGCATAGCCCCCAAATGTCTCTTCTACGGTCTAGAGAGAGGAAAAAAGAAAGAGAGTTCGATTATTGTTAGCGTTCACGTCTCGCAGCCTGGTAAATTCTCCATAAAATAACGTAAATACTTGAAACCTCAGACCCGATGATCGTCAATTCCGAGTTGATCAAAATATCGTAAAGATAAAGAAACAAAAAAAATATTCGATAATTTTTGGCGATTTTATTTATCGGCAAGGCACAGGGCCAGCAGCTCCTCGCGATTAATCAAAGTCCAGTCGCCCCGGGGTATTGTGGTTCCCAGCGTTATGGGCCGGCTATGAGGTGCAAGCCTGACTGACATCAAGGAGACGGTACTCCCTCCCTCTCTCTCTCTCTCTCTCTCTCTCTCTCACTCTCTCGCACGCTCCTTCGCTGCTCTCGCACGACGACCGTTCGCCACTTTTCTTCACAGACAATTTAACACCTGGCCTAAACGGTTTGTTAGCGCATAATAATACGAAGTCGAGAGGTGCGCATATGCGCGTATACGAGGCAAAAAAAAAGAAAATAAATAATAATCATAATAAAAAGCACAAAAAAGAAAGAACGCCGTAGAAGACAGGATACAGACTATAGTCGTCGGCAAACCCTCGTGACCTGCCGTATATATTAACGATATGGAAATTATTCGGTTTTGCTCGACCGAGGATGTGTGTGGGCCCAACACACGATCGGACACGGCCAATTTCTGTCACTCCGCTGCTGTACGGAGCCACGGATTCCTCCTACATATATATACATATATATATCTCTACGGATCGGTTCATGTCAGACGGCTATATACTTATGTATATAAATATCTCCGTCGAATGGGTCTGCTCACGTTGGGTGCGTCCATGATGAGAAAGAGAAATGTAACGCATATGTTGACGAACCACAGACACACACACACACACACACATGAAAATCAAACCTACCTTATATATATTGGGGGTACAAATAAGTATGCGCCGTTTGACAAAAGATGGCCCCACCAGGACGTTATGGTTGAAATTGTCAGATGTAAAACTTCATATCGTACGGTTGGAGATCTGGCAAGACACCAACCTTGAAATATTAGCGATTTTGTATCAGCATCACATAATTTTTTTCGTGCGAAAATGTCGAGTTTTGAGCCGAACAAGCGTCATTTGCGGGAACTTTTTAACTCTTCTTTACTTCTTTAATTTGAAGAAATCTGCAGCTGAGACGCATCGTTTGCTTGTAGAAGCATATGGTGAGGCTGCTTTAAGAGGAGATATACACCTAGATGGTCGAGGTCGAGGATTAAGAAGCTATGAACATTCCGTCGACCGTAGAAGACCTACACTATGGGCCTGATATCGATGATTCCATGCAAGTTGACAAATTTCATGATTTATTCATTCCCAAATTTTCAAACGCGTTTTTCTCAAAACCACGTTTTTCAAATCGGTACCTGAAATTTCTCGAAAACCAATGAACCGATTGCCTTGAGGTTTTTTGTGGTTATTCTATACACAATTATCTAGTACTTGTAATAGGATTTTTTTCTCCGCAACTTAGTTTTTGTTTTATAGGCAAAATAATAACTAATTTTTGGCCCAAAAATCACTATTTATGTTCAAACGTCCGCCAATTTGTACTAAATCGATATTTTCAAAATCGGCTATGACAAGTACTAGGTTATAGTATCTAATTTAATAATCTTTTTGGTTTTTTTTTCAGATGATTTTTGAAGAAACGCCAGTGGGTACCGTATTCGCAGATTTTTTTACGACCCTCCAAGGATCGAAAAATATCCTTGTATATTTTTGATATTTTTAAATAAAGAAAATTAAACATATTTTTGAATGTATATACTTTTAGATAATTGAAACCCCAATCCGAAATTTCAAATAGTTTTCCTTGAAAAAATTCACAAAAATGACCTTTTTCCGGCTCCTAGGTGTATATCTCCCCTTAAGTGAAAGAAATTGTCGTGAGTGGTTTCAAAAGTCTAAAACGGTGAGTTTGACGTCGACGATAAAAAAAACGTTACGGAAGGCCGAAACGAAGGCGCAGAATTAAAGGGAGATTCGTGTCAAATGCAAGGGTTCCCGCAAATGACGCATATTCGGCTCGAATCTCGACATTTTCGCACGAAAACAATTATGTGATGGTGATAAAAAATCGCTGATATTTCAAGGTTATGGTCTTGCCAGATGTTCAACCTGACGATATGACGTTTTACATCTGACAATTTCGACCATAACCTCCTGGTGGGGCCATCTTTTACCAAACGGCGGAGACTTATTTGTACTCCCAATAAATATTATTATTTTTTCATATTAATAATATTATTATGGTTAATAATATTATTATGGTTGATAATATTAATATATTGGTATATTAATAAAAGTAGGAATGTTTTGTTAGTACTTATTTATTTCCTGAGTTCCAACGTACGCCCTTGCGGGTTTGTACCCCGTAGTCTTCCCAACTGAACCCTTCCTATCGCTCCCTACCCGCACTTCGCTAGCCCGAACTAATTTCCATTGCGTCCTCAGTCGTCTCAAGCTACACTATACCGCAGTTGCCGTGGGCGCGGGGAAACCGTGGAGAACTCCTACCGTTAAGGGGGACATATTCTTCTGATTCTCTGGTGCACAGACGTTTTACTCAAGTAGCAGCACCAAGGTCTCAGAAGTATTGGCCTTCCACTTACTGGTTGATGTACCAGCCAGTGCACAGCTAAATCGTCACCGCTCCGAGTATCGGCCATGCACAAAGCTGCCGAACTGGAACTACCGACGGAGCTGAACCCCGACCGCATATCCACCAGGGTCGGAAATTATACCCACCTAGAAATTTTGCTACGGGCCGGACTAGGGCCGGATCCGGCATGCCGTACGCCGTACCACGGCACGGTACAGGCCGCCGGATCAGGGCTTTACCGGGGGTGGAACGCTTTTTGACGTCCGAAATCCAAGGATTTTGAATTTGAAAAATCTGCTAGTATTTTTTTGTTTCCATATGCTTTATTTATGTTCCTCCCGATGTGATAATTGGATTAAAACGTATCCTGCCTCTTGAAAGATTATACCTACCCTCGGGATTTGAATCTACGTCTTCAAATTCTAGAGCTGAGCGCTCTACCTATTTAACCATTCTAAAACTCATGTAAACATTCTTTCCCTTTTCGCCTATTTTTATCATTCTAATTCTATTCTGAAGAATGTCAATAAATTTATTCATGACGTTGAAATTTGCATCATTGCAATACAACAATAATTTATTTTGCCACTAAACTTGTTTAGCCCATCTAGGCTGTAAAAATAGCTCACACGTTTTTACGTATTCTCATTAGAGTGTTACTACCTCAATTTGAAAAAAAAGGCTTCTCATGATGATTTTGTAAACGTTTTAAAAAAAAGTTGTGCCAATGAAACTCAATTTTAACGATGATTATTTACCTCACAATTTCTAATAAGGATGGCTAAATTAAAAAAAAAAAAAAGAAAAGGGTTTATTCATAATGTGGCCATTGAGGTAGGCATATATCGATATGAATTTACAAAATTTACACACATTAACTCTTCGAATAATTGCGTTTACGCGAAAACTTTCTTCCCCTGAATGTTTTTAACCGCGGTGTACCTTTCAATCACTTCGAAATTAATAAAAATATCCGCGTGCATATACGGCCAAGACCACAATAATAAGTGGACAGTCTCAACACACGGAGCAGTTCAAGCTACGGTCCGGAATGCCGTAGTAAGGCACGCCTCATCTGTGCCGTATGTCCACCGGATCAGAGGAACCGTTTCGTATGGGAGTAACAAACTGACTAGAAATTTTGCTACGGGGCAGACTAGGGCTGTATCCGGCATGCCGTATTCCGTACCACAGCACTTTACAGGCCGCCGTATCAGGGCTTTAACAGGCGTGAAACGCTTTTTGCATCCGGCCCTGAGGCGGATGCCGGTTACGGCCCTGATCAGTATACCTTTGCAGGGGATCCGGCTGCCGTATCTATGCCGGAAATGACAAATAAAGACGATCAGAAAATTATGAATAAAAAAATTCTGTTAGTATTTTCTTGTTTCGATCTTACCTTATTTATGTTCCTGCCTATATGATAATTGAATTAAAACGTATTCTGCCTCGTTAAAGGTTTCACCTACCCTCGGGATTGAACCTATGCTTTCTTATTCTAGAGCTGAGCGCGCTACCTATTTGGCCATCCTAACACTTGTGTAAACTTTCTTATTTTCTTTTCTATCTTTATCAGTCTAATTCTATTCTAAAGAATGTCAATAATTTTATGTATGATGTTGAAGGTTGCATCTTTGCAATGCAACAATAATTATGTTTTTACCGCTGAATTTTTTTGCCCATTTAGGGCCTTTGCACACGGTGTATTTTCTACGCATAGACCACGCGATACACACTTCATCTATAAGGCCCAGTAATCGTCACCTTAAGCAGATCGCTTGACTTTGCAAATTCATATAGCTCAACTAGGAAAGTGAGTAAAAGTTATTTCAAGTCGTTCTTAATCAGTTTTTTATTACGAAGAAGAAGGTCGTTGTGAAATTCCCGTGCCTGGTACAGTTTGCGAGAAAATATTTCGTAAAGGTTATAATATTCTATTGTACGAGTCATCGTCATGCCGCTATAAGAGTTGGTCTGGTAATCGCCTTGGGAACGTCCCACTAATCGTCACATGCGTTCAAACTGCTTTGAGGCATTATATACCTTCGAAAAAAAATGGTTTTTCTTATTGACTTCAATTATGTATAAACATGTCGAAAACAATATGCACAAGTTATTTTAGGTGGACATTTTTTTAAAGACATGTAGGAAAATGGCTTTAAAACTTTAAACGCGTTTTTCATGAAGAACTGTTTTCAAAATCGGGCGGACTCGTAGGTCCTGCATTTTTTGACCGATTGACTTCTAATTTCAACTATAACTTTTTCGATACATTTTATAGCGATGTACACACGATTTTTACAATCATTTAACAATTGCGGTTTTTGGAAACGAACAACCCACATGAAAATAAAATATCCAAAAAATATATCGAAAAATATATAAAACATGTATTAAATATAATCTGTTTGAAAAGTTGGATATGCCAATTATATTTTTGGGTAAGAGTAAAACCTATGCGATATATAAATATAAATCCATTAAAGATACATCTTAAATATATCAAACATGCAAACTGAATGTATGTTTTATGTATTTTGAAGATGGTTGGTTAAGCAACTTGAGTGACAGATGACGTTGCGAATGAAAAACATCTTCACGTCGGTATCTCGCGATGACCGAGCCGCACTAGCCGGAATAAATGATCGGACAAAAAAATTGAAGGTTATGTAATTCTATTCGATTATCGCTCTCTATGCGAACGCAATTAAGTAATTGATCCGATAATTTTAGTCACTCTTCTTAATCCAAGCATTTCTCAATAAACTAATATTGTGTATTGTACGATATGCAGGTGATACGAAAGTTCAACAATTTAACAAGTAGAACTAGCTCAGTGGACAACGTCCCAGCTCATCACTCAAGGTCCCGGGTTCGAAACCACCTTACGGCGTGTAAGCGCCTGATATAATTTCAATTTAAACCATTAATATATTTGAAGCGCAAACACCATAATCGTAATTAATGACAACGAAAAATATCGTAAAAGGGTGCAATGATGTAAATAACGTCATAACAAAATTTGTAAGAATATTTCAAATATAGTTTAAATATATTTCAAGTATATCTTAGATACACGTTGAATATATATCAATAATATTTGAAATGTAGTATGAACATATTTAAAGTATATTTTAAACGGAGTATGAACATATATCATGTACATTTTAGATGTAGTTTAAATACATTTAAAGTATACTTCAATTATAATTCGAATACACTTAAAACACATTTGTAGTATATTTTTAGGGTAATTTGAGTACATTGTAAGTATATTTTCAATATAGTTTGAATATACGTAACCGCCTATCCGACATATATTTTTTATATACATTCTGAAGATCTATTTTGGCCGAAAAGTTTGATATCGCGAATATTTTTTTAATGCATTTCCCGTATATATTGCATATATCTAATCTATATCTAAGATGGATAATATATATCTGAAATATATTTTACATCCATTTTTAATATATCGAAAAATTTATTTTTACATATATTTTGTTTCCGTGTGGGAAAGGCCGTTGTTTCAGTCGAAAATGCGGCTTTCTTAAAAATCGGGCTAGATGTACAAAAATCAATATTTTATAACAATCGTGTGTACTTCGGTAGCAAAACTCATGTAGATTGCGGGCAAAGAAAGTTCTTCTGGGTGCACATGAGCGACTCCAACGAGTCCGCTCGTCGAAGATACCTACAGATATGTGAAATAAACCCTCTAAACCTCGTTTTTATTGCTTTATTAGTTTTTCTTTTAAATCCCAAAAAGCCTTGTTTTCCGACCATCCAAAGGTATATAAGGCCTTAACTAATTATGCAAAGGTTCTCAGGACTTTGTTGGTTCGATTGTGTCTGCATATAGAACTCCAGAATAATTTTTACGCACTCTGTCACAAACTTTATGATTTTTATTAAAACATTTGATAAAGAATTTGAAACATAAATTTCTCTTCCATGGAACTTTATTAATAAAAAAAAACTAATTATTGCCTATTACGTCAGAATTTTAATTTAAATTTGTAGTCATTATAAACAAATATTTTCATAAAATAATTTTTAATATTATTTCGATCGAGTGCTGTTTACCTGTGTTCAAGACATACCCAGTTATCAACACGGTCACGACCCAGTAATCGACAACATTTATTTATATGTATATCTTTTTGCTATCGCGAATATGTGTATGACGATTACTGGTCCGTGGATCCTTCAGACAATGCTTATTACGGACCCAATATTTCTTTTCTGATTTTCTATAAACTAATATTCGATTCGTAAGGCTCTTTTTTTGCTAACATTGTCCCGGTTATCGACAGCCGTGGCGATAATCGCCAGAGTGTTCCTGTTGCTGAACCGTCAGCAACATAGAAACTCAATCGTTGTAATCGTCATATGTGAAAATTCATTGAAAATAACATAAAACTATAATTTTTTATGCTGAACGCAAAACTAAAATCCTTGTTAATCCCTTGAAGGAAAACTTACTTCACGCAAGTCCACAGGCATTCTCAAATCACCCGAGATGTGACATGGTTCACGTTAACCTCCTAATGAAGGATTTGGCCGAAATGACAGCTACCCAGGTAGGGAATCAAAAGGCTGACGATGGAAACAAACTTGTGCGAGCCTTGTTTCACTGAGCCTGAGTGAGACAGACCTGGGCCAGGTTTCATTGCATCGTTTGGAGCAGCCTGGAACCAAGACTGGCTGCTTAGCCTAAACTCAGGGTTATTTCAAGCTTTATTCAGCCAGTGAATTTTAAGGCTAAAAAATCAAGGCTGGATGCAGGCTTGTTTCAGGTTGTGATAAAATAAAATACATTTTAAATAATATTTTTTCTGTACTTTTATGAAAAAAAAAATTAGCAATAAATTTGTCGGGTGCGAAGGCACGAAAAACGAAAGCGGAGGAGGCAGCTCAGAACATTTAAACATATTCTCTTATCGATATTTATGAGGTACACAAAAAAGTGTTTTTCTCGTCACATACACATTTCGTATCTACTCACTCTCTGGGGTTTGCGTACACTTTGTGTATTACGTGTCCCATAAACAATAAATAAAATAAAGTATTGTGTTTAAAATATTTTATATATATTTTATAACAAATAATATAATGAATAATAAATGTATATAATAAATAAAATTAATTCTTTACAAATTTATTAAATTTACCCCAATGTAGAATATAGAAAACTAAAAACAGGCCTCATATAGCCTCGAGAAGAGTTTGGGATAAGCTTGGTCATAAATGCTCGTGAAGGCTTCATTAAGGCTCGTTTTGAACATTGTTGTTTCGTCGTTTCAGGCTTAGTACAGCCTTTTCTACCAGGCTTTGGTCAAGCCTGTGTGCAAGAGCCGACACCGCGTTATCATTCAGGGGTTCAGCTAGGCCTGAAATCAGGCTGGTGCTCAGCCTGAATAAAAAAATGTGAGCCTTGTTTCAGAGCTTGGCGAGCCCTTTTTTCATCGTCAATTCCTACCTGGGGTACTACGGCATTACGGAGCGCAGCTTGATAGCGGCCCGATCAGTCTTCAGGCTGCCGGATCAAAATTTCCATCCGGATATATATATACATATATCCCATGTATTATATTTATACGAAGCTATAATTGAATAATAATATTTATGTATAAGGTTGTTTTATTATTATTATATATTATGAATATATATACTATTATTATTCATATATTATGAACATGTATATATAAAACTGCAAATATGTATGCAAATGTAGCGCAACACCTGTAGGGAAAGTACGTATTTTATTCGACCGTAATCAATATGCGAAAATAAATTCGTTTTCGTTTCCTCTCACGCCCGCAAATCTCCCCACAGCGGGAAAAGTAAATAACTAAATGAGTCGAAGAGATCGAAAAAAAAAGACGAACACTGACGATGACGCGACGGCATGTAAATATACAATTGTCACCCGCAACGGTTGAAAGTCTCGCCACCCCGTGCTTTGCCGTCTCTTCTGTATATTTTATTAGCTCCGGTTTACCCGGATGCATTTCGGCACCCTTCGTTGCCTCTTAATCGATAAGGGTCAAACGCGCTCCCGGTGCGTCTCAAATTGGCTGGCTATGATGAACAAACACGTTCCCAGGAGGCATCGAGTAGGTGAAGGGGAAACGGAGGAGGAGAGGAGAAGAAGTCACGCAATGCACTCTGCAAAAAAAATACTTTTGCAATGAAGGAAAGTTTCTCTCTCTCTCTTCCTCCCTCTCTCTCAACCTCTCGCAGTATATAGTCCATTGATTTTTCCCTTAACGCAAATAAATATTTATAATCATGAATACTTAAAAGATGACACAACAACGATCTCGCCCTCGCAAGGTACAGGCGTTCATAAATTTATCAACGGCACATATAAACACGAATCGACGAGAGAGCCTCGTGAATTTGCCTTCGATAAAAAGATACGCTGAATCGATAAATATTTTACCTCGTGCATTTTTCAGCTTTAACTGTTGCCGCACATTACTGCGAGATAAATTATTTCTACGTTCTATATACTCTCCGATATATGGAAACGCTTCAGTTTATTATTATTTAGTAACTACATTATTTATATTACGTTATTTTTTCTATAATTTGTCATATTTTTTCTGCCATTTTATTAGATGCGAATTCTCACGCCCTCGGCGTGAGTGACGTTGCGATAAGCGCGTTCGTCGCGTCATTAACGCGTTTCCTATATAGCCAATCGCTAAGAAAACGTTGCCACACTATACGCACGTACAACTATCACGTGTACGGCAGTATTATAACTATCAGCGTTCTCTTAGCCCTTTTCTTAAGGTGCGGCGCGTCCTTCAAGGGCTCGTCACCAATTTTATATATATGTATATACGTGTATATATATGTATATATGGGACATTGACTAGACAACCGCTGCCTGTCCCAGAGGGCAGGGAATCACCCTGACCGGATGTTACTTCCGGTGTTTCCCGTAATATATATGTTGCCCATTCGGTGTGCACTCGATCGTCCGACTATAGGTATTATAATACCAGTAATATATTTTTCTCCCGGTCACTAAACCGTGAGCATGTACTTTTGTATGTTTATATATTTATACGTATACAGGGAAAAGGGATTTTGAGGACATTCTTCGAAAACTGTTCTCATAGTAGACAACGTTAGTCCCCGTACCCTGCATTACGCAAGCCCCAATTTCTTCGGAATCACCTTTCGATAAATCAAGCATATTTATGTAGAGGTCATTTGAAAAACCTTCCTGGGGCCGGAATCGACAATTCGGTTGAAAATGATTTAAGGGTCATCTTCGAAACGGCCTGGTGTGCTGATAGCGAACGTTACGTGGATATAACGGGCTCAAAATATCCGTCATCCATTTTGGATCCATGTAAGATCCGCAGTTTTTTCTTTCATACATACCCGATAGTTACCTCCAGAAAATGAGGCGTCCACAAATTATACGTTACGTGGGTACGTACGAGTGTAACGCCGCGAGCCCACGCAGCGAACAAACCGGATGACACTAATCAAAGTTGACGGAATCTGGCGAATCAATTTACTAGGCGCGCATGACATTACAATGATATCGTAAATGAACAAGTGGACGATTAATTGTTGCGTGACTGATTCTTTTCTTCGCCTGCTCCTTTTTCGCAGAACGGTACGAGAGACTAGGAGCGATGAAAGAAGGGAATCTTGCACTGGAAAATGGCTCTTTCATTAAGGGGTTTTCTCACTTTAAACGCTAAAAAAAGGCTATTTTCACGAACTTTTTGGATAGGTTTATAATATAGATATTAATATAAACGTTGTTACAGTTAAGGTAGTTCCTCTGCGAAAATCTCAACCAAAAGTTTACATACCATGTTCATGTTTAAAAGATCGATAATTGGTTTAATTAGTAATGAATAAAATTAAAAACTACGCGATATTGACTCGGTACTGGTAGATAATACTATGGATATCATTTATTGCCGTAAAATATATTTTGTATTGTGTTTTTGATCGACCATTGCCAGTAAACTTTTTGCCGGGACTGTCCAGGCTTTGCCCCAATTGTTTTTTTCCAGGCTTTGCCAGGCTTTGCACCAAAATTGTGTAGGCTTCTCATGGTTATATCTTGGAAACTAGATGGTGAATCATTCTCATTTTTTTCACATTATTCGTGATATCTTACTGTAGCTTATCCTCGTTTTTGATCAATTTCTTAATTTTAGTTTTGACGGTAGAATTAATGATGCTCTGTTTGCCCATCATAACGCATTTGTTACGTGTAAACCAAGCCAACTTTAAGTGTAAATATCTCAGGTTTGGGGTGGTCAAACTGATTCAAATTGCACAGATGTTTGGATAATGTATTAAATAACGTATATGTCAAATTTCAACCATTTCTTAATTCAACTCTTCTGTGGAGGTACTACCTTAATAAATACACTTTTGAAATACATTTAAAACATCTTTTGATGTATTTATGTAACCAAAATAAACTTTAAACGTGTTTTTTTCTCGAAAGAACGTTTTTCGACGGTTTCTTTAGAAAATCTTCAAAACTACTGAACCGAACCTTATGAAATTTTAACCACATATTCTTTGAAATTATAGCTATAGCGTATATCAACGATTTTTTAAAATTTTGATATTTACTATTTTTTTGCCAGAAACACGTTTTTTTTGTTTTTTCGAAAAACGTTCGCCGTTTTGATATTTTTGCATATATGAAAAATCGTATGAAACGCGCTATAGCCATTAACATACTGAATCTAAAACCGTTTGATTTTTTTGTTTCGGATGATCCATCTCCGAGATTTCATCAACAGTGCAGACCTCCAATTTTTAGGACATTTTTTTAAGTACTATTTCCATCTATCAATAGTGACTTAAATGTAGACATTTTACAAAGAATGGATTTCGAAAGTGCATTTATTAAGGGGTAAGGCCACAGTAGAATTTTCAAATATTCGATTGTTTTCTCACTAAACCGGTGGTTTATCATCATAAGAATAAGTTACTATTCGATTTATTGCAATACATTTTTTTTCACCGACTTTGAGGGTATAACATAAGCCCACCTCTGGCACGGCCAAAGGCATATGTGAAACTTTAAGGGGTTACCCCCACTTGCGATTTTGAAAAAAATCGATTTTTTTATTGCATTTTTTTGAAGTATAAGTATCTGAGAATATGTCCTGAAAATTTCAAGTCGATCCGAACAAAATTGACTGAGATATGAGCGTTGAAAGAGAAGAATCCGCGTTGAAAGAGCGGTGAAAGAGAAACTTTAAACGCGTTTTTCTCAAAATGGCATTTCTGAAGTCGGTGACCAAGATTACTCGAACACTAATGAACCGACCTTCTTGAAATTTTGCAGGCTTATTTAATACATAAAAATGTAGTCTTTAATCGTTCGATTTTTTTTTTCGGAAAAAAAATGGCCGTTTTATAGTCAAAATCGGCCGTTTTTTTTTCGTTAAAATCGAACCATTAACTTTGACTGTCCGCCATTTTGTGAAAAATGAATATTTTTTAAAATCCTTCGATTAACGACTAGTTTATACTTATATTTGACTAAATCCATCCGCATTTTTTTTTCAGATGATCCACTTCGCCGCAATGTTGGTCACCGCAAACCGTGTATATAAAAACATTATTTCATTGACGGCCATTTGCCACTAAACAATGTAATATTTTTCAATGAAAAAATTACTGAAAGTTCTTCAAGATGTGTTCTTTAAGATGGTATATTGATCGATTAAAAAAGTTTCGTAGTTTTCTTTAAAATTCATGAAAAAGGCCGCTTTTTGCGCTACAAGTGGGAGTAACGCCTTAAACGCGTTTGTCTCGAAACAGCTTGGTTCCAATCGGCGTGACAAATAACTTCAACAATTTTCACTCGATTTACTTTAAATTTAGAAGTTATGTTCCTAATTGCATGTCGCAGAGAAGTACGTACGGAATTTCTGATTAATCGAAAACTTTTCATTTTATGAGCAGTTTTATACGAAATGTTTCACTGAAAATTCAAGTTTAATTCAAATTCAAGTTCAAATACCTACAACTTCTGAATAAAACAATATTTTTTAAATTCCGTACGTACTTCTCTAGGTATTCTAATGTAGATTGACGAGAATTTTTGTATTTTGTTCTAGGTCAAAAATTATGGACGCTAAATGTCACGCCGCAGAGCGCCTAAAAAAGGAAATATTAGTAGTCGGCTATTTTGTACATCGAAAAAAATATATATATTTTCCAACAGCTTGATATTCATACTAAATAGACGTGTAATTAATTTTATGAGTGAGTCACTTTTTCATACGAAAAAAAAAGTTGAATTCACCCATGATTATATACGCGTTACTGTGGCCTAACCCCTTAAATGTAACAACTTTTATATCAATATCTATAATATAAACATATCCAAAAAAATCATGAAAATAGCCTTTTTTAGGGTCTAAAGTGAGAAGACCCCTCAATGGGATGTAAAGTGTTTTGTCTGGGTTGGATTCTGGAAACCGAGGAAAAGTACATTGCCAAGGCTCTGTCACATTGACCCAGCGCGATTGTCAATGCATCAAACGCGTGTACGGGCATATTAGCGTCTGGGTATCCAGCCGATCTTCCAGCTCGACGGTCCCGCAGGACAGACCCCCGATAAGTTTTCCCGGTCAATGGAGCGTTCTCGTTTGGGCGCGAAGGCTCTGCAGGCCCGTACAAAAGCGCAGATAAATCACGGGACAAGCGCGCGGCTGACACGCACACACGCCATCGAATGCCACCAGGATTCGATTAGGCGAAAAGCGACCAGTTCGATCAGCACGATCCGGAGTCCACGGCTCCATTTCCGCACGAAAGGGGAAATCACGCGTTTTGGACGTCATGAGGCACATGGAGTGTTCAGGGGCCGAGAAGGTCGCAGGATCGCAGGAAGGGTGGTCATCATCTTTCCAGCATCCGATGTCAACGTTGCGCCGTTCAAAAAGCCGTCATCATTGCTTCACATCAATGAGGAATCCTTCTAATCCCGAAGATTCCATTCGGACAGCCCATGGTGATTCCCACATTCTCTCTTCCTCTCTATCCCTGTCCTTTTCCATCCCAGCTTTTGGCTCCTGACATTGCCAGTGACGCGAACACATTATGACCACCCCCGTCCCTGGCCGAGCCGGTCAAACGTCAGCACCACCGCATCGTGTGGCCGAGTGTTTGACCACACTCGCGAGCAGCGCGATGGCGAATAAACCCAAGCAGGCATTGTAGGGGTGGGTGGGAAGGATTGGGAACGGTGGCTATCAACGGGCATGCCGGACACGTGGAGTTATAGCACTACCACGCACCACCAACGAACCAATGTTGAATTGTAGCAGACAATGAACAGCAGTTCAACGTTTGCCTTTTGCTCGAGAACACACAAAATGCGAGCGAGCGAGAAAGTGGTAGATTTGTGTGTCGGGCCTCCTATGTGTGCGGGTGGAAGGCAAACGTACGATTCGACGCTGCGTTTGACCACACCCTCGATCTACTCGAAGATTTATCGTTACGTCAGCCTCTTTTCCTCTCTTCTCCTCCCGTTCTCTCACTCACTCTTTCTCTTTCTCTCTCTCTCTCTCTCTCTCTCTCTCTCTCTCTCTCTCTCTGACCCTCTCTTTCTCTGGAGGTCAGCGCATCGCCACCCACAATCGCATTTACAGTAGCAGACCTCTGTCCAACAACCACCACTGTCGGCCTCCCTGTCCTCACATACGTTCACCCAACACGCACATGTAGCTCGATCTGTCTCCAGGTATACACGTGGTTGTGGCTGCATATATATATATATATATATATATATATATATATATATATATATATATATTCGAACAACGTTCCCGTATCTTTCCTACTGTGGCCTCGTTCCTCACCCAGGGATGGTATTGGTCACCGGTGGACTTGTTACCAATTACGATCGGTAGTTCGACTTGTAGCTACACAGCGTGGAAACGAGGCGAGGAAAGGGAGGATAAATGAGAACGGCGAGGTAATAAGGCTTGGTGCTCGATGTACCGAGAGAGGTACGCGAACAAGCGACGAGTACGGAATTCAAAGCACCCATACGATCAAACTTCGCCAGGTCGGATCATGGCGGTGAAAATTGCGCACGAAAATAAATAGTTGCCAAGTAGGATTGTGGGGATCAGAATTGGGAATTAAAATCAGGAGTTGCCAGGTTAGGGGAAGGTTCTGCCTTGTTGGGCCAGAAAATGTTCGATTTTTCACCAATTTTTCATGCGAAAAGTATTAAATATGGAATGTTGATATTTGGTATGTTGACTGAGCGGTCTTTATTGAACATGAAAATATTCTTTTAAGTTTGATACAAGATGGTGGTGGGAGTGGGAGGAGCCACGTGGTGCGCGGGCGATGACATTCTTCGCTTGCGGAAGTCCTAAGTCCCGGACAGGTGATCTGAAGCAAAAAATGACATTTTTTGGCCCAACAAGGCAGAACCTTCCCTAGGTGTCTTCTCACTTTAGACGCCAAAAACAGGCTATTTTCATCAATTTTTTGGTTAGGTTTATATTATAGATATTGATATAAAAATTGTTACACTTAATAAACACACTTTCGGAATACGTTACAAAATTTTATTTATTTATTTAAGGCACTATTTATAAATGAAAATGGTAGTTAAAAAAATTTCCTAAAAAAATTGCAGGTCTGCGCTGTTGATGAAATCTCGGCAATGGATCATCCGAAACAATAAAATCAAACGGTTTTAGATTCAGTATGTTAATGGCTATAGCGCATATCATACGATTTTTTATATAGGCAAAAATAACAAAATGGCGGGTATTTTTCGAAAAAACAAAAAAAACGTTTTCTTTCACCGTTTTTGGCAAAAAATAGTAAATATCAAAATTTGAAAAAATCCTTGATATGCGCTATAGCAATGGTGGTAAAGAATATGTAGTTGAAGATTCATAAGGATCGGTTGAGTAGTTTCGAAGATTTTATCAACAAGCCGTCGAAAAACGTTGTTTCGAGAAAAACGCGTTTAAAGTTTGTTTGAGTTACATAAATACATTTTTTTTTAATTTAATGTTTTTCGGAAGTGTATTTATTAAGTGTAAAAACTTTTATATGAATATTTATAATATAAACCTATCAAAAAAATTCATGAAAATAGCCTATTTTAGTGTTCAAAGTGAAAAGACCCCTTAGATCATGCAAAACAAATCGCTCGTGAAAAAGAAAGATCACCGGGTCGCATGTCCGCAGATCATTTCAACAAGTCGAATAGTCATAGATTCCAAGACAATAATGTCAAAAATAATTTTACAACAAAAACCAACATTAATCGATCTTCTGGCAAACCACGAAAGGCACCAATGAAGAATGATCACTATTTACGAGTAACCCGATACGACGTGTGCCGCGTACGAGTGGTTGATTCTTTTTTCTGGATTGTTACGCGTCGTGAACTCGAGACATACGACTTTCATTTTATATACATGCATAAAAATCCTCTTCCGTTAGCCTCATCGATAATAAATTATCCTTACCAACCTCGGGCGCGAGAAAGTAATCGTTCTTCCGTCTCAAGAAGTCGAGGGAGAAGGGAGACATATTTAGACGCCACTTTTTTCTTATTCTCGCATCGTTTTTTTTGCCGCATGCGGTTGTTTCGTACTCGCTGATGTGCTCTGTCCCAAAACGGTCGATCAGCACGCACTCCCTCTCATCTAATATGCTCACCACTCGTTTCTTTTTTTTTTTAAGAAACGCCACTCTGAACTTTCACCGCAGGAATTATTGCGCGAATTATATATATATATATGTATGTATGTATGTATGTATGTATGTATGTATGTATGTATGTATGTATATATGTATGTATATATGTATGTATGTATATATGTATGTATGTATATATGTATGTATGTATATATGTATGTATGTATATATGTATGTATGTATATATGTATGTATGTATATATATATGTGTGTGTGTGTGTGTGTGTGTGTATGTATATATATATATATATGTATATATATATAAGGGGAAAAAGTGTTAAAAAACGAGGAGGGAACGCGTGTGCATGGAGCGCTGGCACACACGCGGATGCGTTACCCGGAGTTATTGCCTCTTTCCGGCGTTTATTACCCGGTCGTGGCAGGAGCAACGAGCCGCTGAGAGCGACCTGTGTGAGCTTCCATTGTTGAAGAATAGAAGTCCAACTTACCCGGATGGTTCTCACATAATTGCGGATCGTTTCTTTTTCCTCTTCTCTGCTCAATTTGGATTGGAATTTTCTCTGGGTTAATTTGCCTAGATGCTGCCTCGAAGTTCTTGATTTATCGTGGAGGCATCGGAGCTCATTGGGCGGCAAGGATTACTCTCTTCGGTCCAAAGATTCGAGGAGGGGATTAATCTCGAGTGAGAGGTTTTTAGGACTTTACAAATGGCACGCGCTTGCGTATTTTTGATGGATGGGAAATTCCGAACTTTGAATGATCAGAACGCTCTGGACTCCGAAAGAATACTTCCACGAAAGATCAAAACTCCGAAAGAATTTTACACGAAAGACCAAAACTCCGAAAGAATTTTACACGAAAGACGAAAACTCCGAAAATCTGAACACCGTCAAAATATTTCGGCTATGGATGTTTTAAAAGTTTCAAAATTTTCAATAAAACGACGGATTATTTCACGATTTTTTTAAATTAAAGGGTTATACACGGTCAGGAGGCCCAATAGGATCGATTTTTCAAGAATTTTTCTTGAAAAGACCTTTCAATTTATAAACGTAAAAATTGGTACATATATGGTGGTAACTTGTAACTGTATTTTAACATTTTTTATTTGTAAAAATAGTTATTTTGAAAGCTGCTATAGCTGATCTCCGGGAGCACCTCTAAAAAAGACGTTCTGCGGTGAGCACGATATCTCTGGACTGGATGATCTAAAATGAAAAAACCAAAAACATTTCGTTAATATAATGGATTGACTTTTAATTGATTGAAGGAAAAAGCAAAATAATAATTTTTGACAAAATGGCGGTTTCTCGAAGCAAATCGTTTTTCGACAAAAATGTAGGCCTTAAATTGTTTATAAAATGGAAAATATTTATCGGTGAGAAAAAACCTTCGATTAATTACTAAAACGTATACTTGAAAAGATTGTGTTATAATTTGAAACTGATCGTTTAAGCCGTTTCCGAGGAATCTTGCTCACCAACTTTAAAAACACAGTTTTGAGAAAAACGCGTTTAAAGTTTCAACAGCACTTTCGAACGCTCCGACACGTCATTACAAATGTGCGTGTAACTTCGAGAATATTCGCTGGATTGACAAGAAATTTTCTGTGTTCGTACTTAAATATATGTACATTACGAAAAAAAAACCTTCCATAAAACCGTAAAAAAAATTAAACTTCCTTCCGATCGCTCACTATTTTTTATTTTTCAATTTTTATTCTTGATTCTAGGTAAACTTATACACAATATTGTACAAAGTAAAAATACGTTCGATTTTTTTGCTTCAGATCACCTGTCCGGGACTTACGACTTCCGCAAGCGAAGAGTATCATCGCCCGCGCGCCGACATACGTGGCTCCTCCCACTCCCACCACCATGTTTCGTCAAACTTCAAAAAATATTTTGATGTTCAATAAAGACCGCTTAGTCAACATACCAAATATCAGAATTCTTTGTTCAATACTTTTCGCATGAAAAAATGGTGAAAAATAGAAACCCCCGTGTGAATGGATGGTTTTGGACATCTTGACAATTACGGAAATGTCAAGCTGTAGAGAAGAAGTACGATTTTCGACCAAAAGAAAAACAACTTTAATTATTTGTTATTATAAACGGATAAACATATGAAAAAAAATCATCCGGTCATACTATAGAAGATCTCATAAACGATGCTCTCTCCGAATTTGAAGTGGATGGAAGAAATAGATTTTGAGATGCGACCGACACTGTTTCACAAAACAGTTTCGAGGACAACGCATGAGAAAAGGGTCAATCGCAGCGGGGTGGTTCACCGTAGCGCAGTCGGCTGGCCCTTCCGAAAAGTCGTTGTAACTCAGTCAGTCTTTGAAATTTTTCCAAAATCTTTGCTGTAAATTGAAGTGAGTCCGTAAGATGAAAAACTATAGGAGAGGTGGGGGCAAGTTGATAACGCTAAGGTCATGTTCAAATAAAACACTACATATATGAGTCAGTCAACTTGAATTATTTTTTGAACTAATCAACATTTATCATCTTTTATTTCATTTCATTCTTTTATTTATTTCATTTCATTCATCATTACATTTATTTATCTTTTTATTTCGGAAGCAAAAAAATCAGTTTTTATTTGTACCGTACAATATATATTTTTAATATAACTTTCATTATCCCATTTTACCCCGTATGCGGGGCAAGATTAAACAGCGCTGGGAGAATGATAGGACCCGAATTATTGGCATCTTTCGCATATAAACGTGTTTTTATTCGCAATACCAGCAGTTTGATGAGCCAATCGTCTAAGTTCTGTAGAATTAGTCCGAATAATCTTGCTTCCATATCATTTTAATCATTTGCAATTTATTTTTTCCCCTGGTAGAAACACCGGTTGAAGAGGAAACAAATACTTTACTAGTTTCATTACACCCTCCCTAACGTAAATAGTGGTACGTTGTAAAATATTTCGCCTTCGCGGGAGCTTGTATTCATCTTGCCCCATTAGACGGTTAAGGGGCTATACCAGTTTGAGCGTTGAAAATTTGGGTGATTTTCGGGATTTTTTTGCAAGAAAAGTACTCAATTAGATGTTTCGGAAAATAGAGAATATATCTGGCTATATTTGACCTATATTACATAATTTTCTCATAGAAAAATATCAACATCCAAGCGACTTATGCGCTGCCTTCGGGGTGCCAAAAAAAAGTTCCGCCACTGTTTCAGCGTGAAAAAAAACCCTTTTTTGCGTTTTTTTCATCTATATGGATAGAGTAAATTTGTTGAAACCTTTTGTGCATTGTTAAGTGTCATTTCAAGAACATTCCGTGAAATTTGTACGCGAAAATATCCACAAACAAGCCGATGACAAAGCTTTTCCAAGAACGCCTTTGGAAAAACACGATTTGCGATGTTCACTGTATCTCAGCTAGAAATTATCCGAAATCAAGTACCATTAAAATTTAGTCAAAGTATCATCAAATCCTCCCCCCAACGGTCTTGGATAATTTTTTTTTTCATTTCTAAATTTTCGGTGGTCATGTAAAGTGAAATGTGCTATTTTTCACGAAAAATTCCGCCATTCTGGGGGTGGAAAACCCCCTCACTGTAAAAAAAATCTTAAACTAACCGTTGGGGGGAGGTATTTTATATGTAGAAAGTGTGTACCAAGTTTGAAATAAATCGGTCATGTAGTTTTCAAATGGCAGTGAACACGGACTTTGAAAAAGTGGTTTCGAGAAAAGCTCGTTTGAAGTTTAGAGAAGTCGGAGCGACAGTGTTAGATGAGCGGGACTAAATCGTCAATAACTTCGAGAGTTTTGCTCTGATTGACTTGAAATTTTGGGATTATATTCTTGAAATGTTTAACTACAAGAAAAGACAAAAGAATCGATTTTTCAAAAGTGCAAACCCCTACCCTCCCCTGAAACTGGAAGGTGTTTCCTGTACAATGACGTAGGATTTTCGAAAAATATCAAAATCTAACAAAATGGCGTAGTTATGAAAAAAACGTCTGTTTTCTTGCCTATAAAATGGTCGCTTTTTTCAATGCCAAATCGTCAATTTTCATCCAATCAAAAATATCCTACGTCATTGTAGAGAAAATATATTCAAGAGTACTCCGTTCAAAATCCAAGTCAATCGGATAATTGCTCTTTGAGTTATAATACAATGTCAGCAAATTTGAAAAATCTCATTTCGAGAAATACGCGTGTAAAGATTTAACTTTCGATTTTTGCAGGATAAAATGATATTGATATTCTTGAAAGTATAAACTGTCGAAAAAGGCAGAAAAGAATCGATTTTTTTTAAGTGTCACACTGGTATAGCCCCTTCACGAATTACCAAAAAATCACCCAATAACCTTGAAAATTTCCAACAAAACGTTCTTATCATATTGATAATTAGTACTTTCATTGTGTTTAGCTACTTGTCTCTAACCATTATCAGCAACTCAAATGAACTGCAATGATGTTAAACTTTACCAAAAATTACGTAGTTTTGTCAAAAAATCGATATTGTTTTCTCACTCGAGACGCGTGCTTCCGCCACGGTTGACACTTTCACACTCATATTCACCTCCCCGCCACTCCATCAAACTCCAACGGGAGTACTGTGTTCGCACACACTGTTTACTAGCTAGGCTTATGATTCATCTTACTCGTATTCGTCTTGCCCCGAGTTCCCCTAGTAAAAAAAAACGTATTCTTGAAATTTCAAGCTGATGCAGTCTTTGATGTTCTGTGGAGCAAAGGGCTCGAAGTCCTTTGGGGATTTCGTCACCTGCAGCGTATCCGTAGCGCTTGTTCCAAAGTTTCTTTCTTTCTGTCTGTCTCTCTCTCTCTTTCGATCGTTCCCACAATACATTTTCTCGATCCCCGGCAATTAATCTCGAAATCAGCATTGGGTCAAGTTTGTTTCTGCCGTTGAAGCCTGGTGATGTTGAAGGGTGCAACCGATAGAGAGATAGAGAGAAAGCTGACGAGTGACCCCGACGATCGAGGGGTGGAAACCCGGGAAAGGGACGATTGATTCGAATATGCAGGACCGAAGAAGGGCAAGAATTCCCAATTTTCTCCCGTAGCAAAAGATAGGGCAAGACCGTATGATGCTACACAGGCAAAAAGAGAAAAGGCGAAGTGAGCCCGAGCATCAGTGGATTCCTAATAGTTCACTCGCACCACGGGGGTAGAATTCACTCGAGCGCGAGTGCGGTGATCATACAGGACATTAAACATGGGCGGCGTCATCTTGCCACGAGACATTTCGTTCTCTCTCTCTCTCTCTCTCTCTCTCTCTCTCTCTCTCTCTCTCTCTCTCTCTCTCTTTCTCTCGCCCTTTTTCGCCTCGTCCACTAACGCCATTCGTAACGAATCGGGAACGTCAAATTATAACTTATTTTATGACTTTTATGCACCGGCCATTTAACCGAGGCCAAGGAGAGACTCGCGAGAGACTGCGGACAAAATGTAAGGAGAGCCGCGAACGGACTAGACGTGGTGACATTTTTCCATGCACCATGAGAGCGACTCTGTACGTGCGGTGCGACCAGAACATACAGAGACCAATTCGGAAATGAAATCACACCCTAATAACTTCCAGACGCAAACTCGACGAGGGGTGTCTGGACACACACACACACATACACACACATATGTATGTGGGTGCGTGAGTGAGAAATATATCGTGTACGCGAAATTGTAGCTGGATCTATGGACGGTGAATTCATTCCTCGCTGTACCCTCGAACTTCCTGAATCCGGAAGCCTGCGGGATTCGCTTGAACGTTTTCCATCTCGATTTCCTTCACCGAAAACTTGCAAAACGCTCCATATTTCATTCTATACATGATCGTTTCCCATGTATGTATCACTAGGGTAGCACAAATTTGAGCTATATTTTTTTCCCTCTTTCTCACCATCAAATTATATTCTTTAAGGGGAGGGTAGGGGTTTGCATTTTTGAAAATCGATTTTTTTCTGTCTTTTCTTATAGTTAAATATTTCAAGAATATAATCCCAAAATTTCAAGTCAATCAGATCAAAACTCTCGAAGTTATTACATTGAGGGGGTTTTCCACCCCCAAAATGGCGGAATTTCTCGTGAAAAATAGCACTTTTCACTTTACACACCAAAAATTTAGAAATGAAAAAAAAATTATCAAAGACCGCTTGGGGGAGGATTTGATGATACTTTGACTTAATTTTAATGGTAATTGATTTCAGATACTTTCTAGCTAAGAAAGTATCTGAATATATACTTTGTGAACACCGCAAATCGTGTTTTTCCAAAGGCATTCTTGGAAAAGCTTTGTCACCGGCTGTGGATATTTTCGCGTACAAATTTCACGCAGTGTTCTTGAAATGACACTTAACAATGAGCAAAAGGTTTCAATAAATTTACTCTATCCATATAGATGAAAAAAAATTCGCAAAAAAAGTGTTTTTTTTTTCAAGCTGAAACCCCTACCCTCCCGTTAAAGAAAAACAAAAATTGTCGCAAAAGCTGCGAGCTGTCGAAATATATTTAGAGGTCGCTCAAGCCTCCAAAAATTTAAATTTTCATTAAAAAATGGTTTTTTTGTTTCGTCCACTTCTCACCCATGAATTTCACGCTTTATAATTTTTAAATTCGCCTCGAGAAATTTCTAGCCGGGCAGTTAATATTTAGTGGTCGCTCAAGAGCTTCGAAATTTTTACTCTTCTCACTCATAGATTTGACGCTTTGTAAAATTTTCAAATCAATTAATCCTTTTTTCTTCAGAAACAGATTTTTCAAATTTACCTCACAATTCTAACCCATGAATTATAATCTTTATTCTCATAAAATAATTCTTCAAAGCTTTTGTCCGTATAGAAAATTATAGGTCGCTTTATTCGTAAAATTGATATGGCAGCTGTTTTCCGCGCATCGTAATGCCTCCCACAGTTGGTCTCGTTAGTCAAACTGCGGACCAATCGTAGCTGTACTCTGTGACGAGCGACGCCATAATACAATAATACATAAGAATATATAATAACACATATCCTCTAATTGGTGTTTGTTACAAATTATTATAATAAATTATTCAGAAAATGTAACGATTCGCTGTTTATTTTGTTTATAGGCTACAAGGAATTATAGTACATGCGAGATTTATTTTTTGGCGGAAATTGTAAATTTTGAAAACCTTGAGCGACCACTCAGTATTCATTGGCCGGCTAGAGCGTTCACGAGGTTAATTTAAAAATGATAAAATGTAAACTTCATGGGTGAGAAGTGGACGAAAAAAAAACGATTTTTTAATTGAAAATTAATTTTTGGGATGCTTGGGGGACCTCTAAATATTTTTCGATCGCTCGAAGTTTCGGCGACTATTTTTCTTTTTAAAAAAGATAATTGGCTGGTGAGACAAAGGAAAAAAAAACAGCTCAAATTTGTGCCACCCTAATGTATACGCATATACATACATACGTATACATATATGTATACGTATGTTTCCCATGTATAATATTTTCCCATATATTTGTACGTATTCAATATTTTTTGGTGCAAAATGTCTCACAATGTTTCTTATGTTAACCATTTGCTTATTTGGAAAACAATAAAACCATTGCCTGGATTAAAATAAAAAATAATTATAGGGTAAATCCGACATGTTTTATAAGATAAAACAAGCGATAATATTTTGGAGGGGATTTTTTTTTATTACTTAGCGTTCTTTTTTTTCTTCTCAGAAGTTTTTAAAAGCGATTTCATAGATTTTTGGAAAGGAAAAATTCCGTATGTCTTTCAGCTTCAGTCCAACGAGAAGTAAACTTTAAATATGTTTGAAAAGACGGTATGCATATAGTTTCAAAATCATATTCAGCAGAGATAAGTATTTCACGATATTCGAACTCGAAGACCTGGGTAATGGCATACGCAACATGAATCATCTTTCAATTCGTATTATTTCTGTACACTTGAAAATTCGTTTTCCTTTACTGTGGTGATCAAATAAAAGAGCGAAATTGTATGAGCGAAATAAGCGAAATAAATAAAATAAGCAAAATTGTCAAAGGGATTTTTCTTAAATAAATGAATAATCCAAGAATTCAGCGTAAATCTTATCACGTTATTGTCAATGCCATCTTGACACTTGGTATTTTCTGTGCTTCTAAAAAACATTTTGGCAAAATCACATCTTCACGCAATGAAGAATTCTCTTGGTTCGAATACAGGTAATGAAAAATTCATATTTTTAGGTACTGAATAGCTTGAAATGTCTTTTCGTCTGATTGATTCAAGGACAAGGTCACACGTCTCGTCGGTAAAAATCCAATGGTGAAGTTTTCTCCCAGACGGATCACATTTTGGGCAAACGAAAAGAAAGACGTCGATCGTAGTTCAAAAGAGCGAAATATGTATATCATTGGAAATATAATTTTTGTAATCACGTAATCTTGCGAGGACCTTGTTAGGGCGCCAAAGGCCGTGCCTGATCGACGCCGTATGTCTGCCAGGTTGGCTAATCCAGTAGACATCCGGTGCCGATCCGCCATGCACTTCGGAGTGTATGTCTGATTTGCGCCGCATGTCTGCGGGGTAACCTTATTCGGGGCCATCAAAGTAAACAACTAAGTTGCTGCATGCATAATTTCGGCAAGATTCTAATAAAAGTAATATGGTGCCCATGCGGATGCCGTCATCATAAAATCAAGATACAAAGAACGAATAAAAATAAATTTGAAGTGTGCATCGTGGGAATGCAACGCTTTTTTCCGTCCCTTTTCATTCGTTTGTTTTTGCCATCATCAAAAGGTAATCAATCAAATCAATAAAAATAAATTTTATTAAATTATGAGATCTCGATATTAATTGGACGGATTAGAGATATCGGTAACCTAAACAAAACGACAGGGAAAAATCTCAGTACACTTGTCAAATGTCATCCGATGTTCAATTCTTAGACTGGTTTTCGCGTGGCGTCGATTCAAAGTTCAAATACGGCCAATAAAATGTCATCTTAGTGCATAAAGAATACGTGGCGTGTTCGTCAGTGGGGTAAACAGTTTCTTTTTTATTACTTGGCGTCAAGACACTGCCGCATCTCTTGATATATATATATATATATATAGGTGTTGCAATGTATCATGAACACGCTGTGTGTGTGTGTGTGTGTGTGTGTGTGTGTGTGTGTGTGTGTGTGTGTGTGTGTGTGTGTGTGTGTGTGTGTGTGTGTGTGTGTGCGTGCGTGCGTGCGTGTGTGTGTGTGTGTGTGTGTGTGTGTGTGTGTGTGTGTGTGTGGTGTGTGTGTGTGTGTGTGTGTGTGTGTGTGTGTGTGTGTGTGTGTGTGTGTGTGTGTGTGTGTGTGTGTGTGTGTGTGTGTGTGTGTGTGTGTGTGTGTGTGTGCGTGTGTGCGTGTGTGTGTGTGTGTGTGTGTGTGTGTGTGTGTGTGCGTGTGTGTGTGTGTGTGCGCGCGTAATAAATGTTACACGGCCAGCCAAGATCGGAGACTGAGAGCTAAGAGCTGGGAGATCGCGGAGACGCCTTCGTCGACACGACATCACGCTGTGAGACTCCCTGTTTTATGGTTTTCGACGTAGAAACTAAACTTATTACGCACCGGGGGGTGACTCGGCAACCCCGCCGCAAAGGGATAAGGGTCTTTGGGTTTTTGTTGCTTCTTCCTCTTATTCTTGTTTTCCTTCTTCGTCTTTCTCGTTTTTTTTGTTCGTATTTAATCACGCGAGTAAGAACGCTGCGAAATTCCTCTCGTTGTCGGTTGCGCCCGATTAATTTATCGCAACGTATACTCGCACCCCAGGCCTTATTTTTCTTGCTTGAGTACCCCATATATATGTGTATGTATATGTATATTGTTTATGGAGAAATATACACATTTTCTGTAGACAATAATGGCGGAAATCCGAAACGCCCGCAAAATATACGATGTCTTGTACGGGATGCAGAAAACAGACGATTTTTTTGTCATATTTTCCGAATAAACTCAAGCAAACCTCAAACTGAACAGTCATGAACAATCGACGAAGGTTTTTAGACCTCTGCTCATGCCAAAGATTTAAATCTTTAGCAAAATTTCTTACATGATAGTGAAAAATTTACGTGATAAATTGAATTAAAAAAATTAGATACGACAGAAAATTAATTTATTTGATACAATACATTTAATGTTTGATCGTAAATTAAGTTTAAATGAATCTTTACTGAATCAAATTAATAATTTCAATGCAATTGAATAGTTTAAAAATTAATAAATTAATAAATTAATTGATTATCAATTATTACAGTGAAGTAAATGATTAATTATAATGTAATTAGTAGATTCCCTAATTTAGCAATTATTTATTAATTCATTTATGTAATTTAAGAAAATTAATTTAATAATATTCACTATTTGCACCCATAGTAAATAGATTTGAAAAATGGAAACTATTGAATTGAAAATTAAATGGAACGTACTCATCAACAGTAAGTACATGAAACAATTGAATTACAATTACAAACTAAATTTTCAAAATCATTAAGACTAATTAATGCAAACTAATTTCCAATCAGTAATTCATAATAATCAACTAAAAATAATACGAAGTAATAAAAAATGAATGAGGATAGAATATACGTAATTTCTGGAACCAAAAATCTTTCGTTCATAAACTTGCACATTTTCTACGTATTTTTTTTCTGTTTCACCTATATTATTGTTAAAGGGCCAGTCCACTTTAAAAAAATTTTAAATTCGAAAGCAAGCAAGACTTGAAGAAATCGACGATGGTGAGCAATCAGAAGGGATTTTGTACGGTGCAGGAATTTCCGATTGAGTTTAGGTAAGAGTTTTTCATAGTATAAACTTCAAACGCGTTTTTCTCGAAACGATTTCAAACTCTAGCTTCATCGTATCTCTAAAACTAATAAACCGATTCTCTCGAAATTTGAACCACATATTGTAAACATGATTCGCAACAAGATGAACGTCGATGGTTTTAAAATTTTTATTTTTACTCTTTTTTTTGCGAAAAACTGCGAGAAAACGCGTTTTAAAAAACTTTTTTCGCTTTTCATCTGCCACTTTTTTATTTTTTGATAAAACTTTATATCCGAGGGTCATTTTGTAGCTGGTGTCATACTGAATCTAATGGACTTTGATTTTTTTGTTTCAGACAAGCCGTTGCCGAGTTGCGATGGAGCTACCTAGCCCACCTATTTTTGAGGCGTTACGTTGAATTATAGTTATTGTACTTAAAAATGAATAAAAATGAATTAAATTTGTTCTTATGTATTCCAATACTTTATTGATCAAGCCCAATAACTTTTATACTCATATCTTTTATAAAATCCTTAAAAAAAAAATCGCGAAAAAGCCTTTTTTCGTGGCTCCAAAGTGGACTGGCCCCTTAATAAGTATCATTCTATCAGTATCCACGAGGATCTTCTTTTTTTTCATAGTCTAGTGACTTTTTGGCGAATCCTCGTTCACCGACAGCCCAATCCCTGCAAGTCTAATTTCCATCACCTCGCGATCGACTCTCCCGTCCGGCTGATCGGAAACCGTCACGCGGGGGATCCCCGTCACTACAAAATTCGTTTTGCAGCGAAGTCCGCGGCCTCGTGTTCCAGGATTTTTATTATTTTTTCTCATTTCCTTTATCCATCGGGAGCTTTACCTCGATCGATAAAGAATCAACAATCAATCCTGCGACGCCCGGCTTTCGCTTAGTGGACGAGAAGGATTATCGGGATCACGGATAGGCTTCTCTCTCACTTTCCACTACCCTCGTTCTTGGTCCGGCATCCTGACGCACGACATGATACCGAGGTCCCAAACTTTGGGGACGAAATTCTCCAACAAGGGCGGGGGTCGGAGAGCGGCGAATTCCGGAGAGTTCGCTTGTTCCTTCGCTCTTATATACACGCAGAGTGAAACGATGAGGATGAGAGAAAAGAAAATAAGGTACGGGTCCTGCGAGGGACGGCTAATTCCACCGTGATCGCATCTGATCGATGTCCCTTGGCTGCCGTACACACGTATACATATATACGTGTAATAGGTATATATACCAAGTAGGTATACATATATACCTACTTGGAAAACATTATTTTGAAGACATTCGACTTCGAGGACTGTCCTTACAGTAGCCCACCGTCCCCACACTAACCCCCCATGTAAGATAAATATGAATGTCATACTCAATGTCCTCAGAATAAACATTAGATAAATGTACCTAAAATCAACGATTTTTGTACAGAACAAATTAAGGCCGTTCTCAAAACAGCCAGATGTGCCGATAGTCAACATTACATAGAGATAACGGTCTCAAAACATCATTTTCTCGTATACATATATGTGGGTGTATATTTATCGTGTGCCTTCTGGCTGTCCTCCTTTGACTCGACAAAATATAGGCTCCGTGCATACGACTGTATATAGATATGTTGAACAACGATCTTTCTCATCGGACCTATCGTCTTTACTGAATATTTAAATTCACCGTGAGCCTCGAGCGTCATCGATAGCTCACCCCCCACCCCTTCACCCGAAATGTATACACACACACACACCCATATATATATATATATATATATATATATATATATATATATATATATATATATATATATATATATATATATATATATATATATATATATATATATATATATATATATATATATATATGTATGTATGTATATGTATATGCATATCAAAATTTTATTTTTTTCCAACCCAAGATCAAAAAAGAAACATCAGCAAGCCGATTGATCAATAAAGAAAACTCTCGATGCACCGGCCATCGTAGCCACCGACGCATAATCTCCTGTCCTGCGGGAGAAACGAATGAAAAATGAACATCGTTCCAGTTACGCAGCTACGGACGAGAATATGTGCGTGAGGGAGATCGAGTGGCCGCGCGATCCGATGGAAATCGAACGAAGATTATTCTTTTTCTTTCATTTTTATTCGTTTCTAACGCATCGTCGGTTTTTTTTCGTTCCCGCGTGACGCTCGGATCGATCTGTTTCACGGGGAGAAGCTGCGGAGTTGTCCGGACTTGCGTTAGAGAATTAGATCGGCAGATGGGGAGCGCGCGATCAGTTGAAAAATTGTTATGGAACCGGAGATCGAAACTGATGAATGTATTTTGTTTTTTGGAAGAGTTTGTTGAACTTGAGATTGAAGACGGTAGAATTTTTTTTCTCTTTTGACAGTGAAGAGGGAAATGAGAGGAACAAAGATTTATTGGAAGCCGATGGAAAAATCGGCTACTTTGCGTGGATTACGTCATATGTGTTCGGTTGTTTCATTTTTAAATATTTAATATATTTTATTTTATATTTTATATACTTATATTTCCAACGTTTTTCTTTTATGTATATATACATAGATTTTAAAAATCGAACCAGCAGGAACAACCAACCCCAGCCGACATGTTTCTTGAGTTTTACTTTTCTGCCGATTCTCTGAAATCATTCTCGGACATTATATATATATAATATTGCTTTACACGATTAAGGATAAAAGTTTTAGACTGACCAGCGCAATCGCCAGATTTAAAGCCTATGGTCGATTTTTGACCGAAAATTTGACAAGGGCGAACTGACGAGTAGAACATTTTTTTTTGAGGTTTATTGTAAAGTGGGAATGTCATAGACGAGCAACACATCCACAACCTTGTGGAAAGTATGCCTCGACGTGAACTGTCATTCAAGTAAAAGGTGGTCATACAAAGTATGAGGAAAGAATACGATCGTATATTCTCTGTATATTATGACATTATATCTATATTATGATAATATAATATACTTTACTCTTTTTATCGCGTGCGTACTAGGGTGGCACAAATATGAGCTCTTTTTTCCTTTTTCTCACCACCCAATTATCTTCTTTAAAGAAAAAAAATTATCGCGAAATCCGCGAGCGGTCAAAAAACGTTTAGAGGTCGCTGAAGCCCCCCAAAATTTTAAATTTTCATTAAAAAATCGATTTTTTTTTCGTTCACGTCTCACCTATGAATGTTACGCTTTATAATTTTTAGTTAACGTCGCGAAAGCTCTAGCCGGTCAATGAATATTTAGTGGTCGCTAAAGAGCTTCGAAATGTCAAATTTTCGCAAATTTTTAAAAACTCTTTTCACTCATAAATTTGACGCTTCTTAAAAGTTTCAAAACAATTAATCGTTTTTCTTTAGAAAAAGATTTTTCAAGTTTACCTCACACTATTAACCCAACAATTATAATCTTTGTTCTCATAAAAGAATTCTTTAAAGCTCTTGTCCATAAACAAAATTATAGGTCCCCCGTTTTATCGGGTTCAGAAATGTGAGATAAATTTGAAACATCCATTTCTAAAGAAAAATAAAGATTAATTATTTTGAAAATTTTACCAAGTCTTAAATTCATAAATGAGTCGAGAAAAAACATCGCGACAATTGGAAATTTCGAAGCTCTTGAGCAACCACTTACGAGGCTATACCAGGGTGACACTTTGAAAAAATCAATTTTTTTTGCCTTTTTCGACAGTTTATACTTTCAAGAATATCATTATCATTTATATCAATATCATTTTATCTTGCAAAAATCGATAGTCAAATCTTGAAACGCGTTTTTCTCGAAATGATATTTTTCGAATTTGCTGACATTGGAACTCAAAGAGCAATTATCCGATTGACTTGAAATTTGAACTGAGTACTCATGAATATATTAACTCTACAATGACGTAAGATATTGTTGATTGGATTAAAATTGACGATTTGGCATTGAAAAAAACGACCATTTTATAGGCAAGAAAACAGACTTTTTTTTCATAACTACGCCATTTTGTTAGATTTTGATATTTTTCGAAAATCCTACGTCATTGTATAGGAAATACCTTCCAGTTTAACGACATTTTTTCCTTTTCCGGTTTCATCTACTGAATCGGCCAGCATCATGTCAGCAGTGGAGGAACTTTTTTTTTGCGCCTCCGAAGGCAGCGCATACGTCGCTTGGATCTCAATATTTTTCTATGAATAAATTATGTACTATAGGTCAAATATAGCCAAATATATCATTAATTTTCCGAAACATTCAATTGAGTACTTTTCTTCCAAAAAATTCCCTAAAATCACCCAATATTTCAGCGTTCACACTGGTATAGTCCCTCAACATTCATTGGTCGGCGAGAGCTTTCGCGAGCTTAATTAAAAAATTATAAAGCGTAAAATTTATGGGTGAGAAGTGAACAACAAAAAATCGATTTTTTAAATGAACATTTGAATTTTTGGGAGGCTTGAGCGACCTCTAAATATGTTTTGACCGCTCGCAGCTTCCGCGACAATTTTCTTCTTCTTAAAAGTACATAATCGGATGGTGAGAAGAAGGGAAAAAATAGAGCTCAAATTTGCCCTAGTGCGCACTTCTGCGCTTAAGGCAGTCCTCTAGTTTCTCGGGTCGAAAAAATCGATTTTTTTTCATAAATCACATCTACAACATGTGTAGAAAATGTGTGCCAAAGGATTTTTCGATATTCGAAGTGGTTCACAAGTTACGGCCCTGGAACGGAGCAGGTATACGGAGCAGGTATACTTTCAAACGCGTTTTTCTCGAAACACCATTTTTCGAATCGGCGATCACGATATTTTAGAAACTACTGCACCGATCTTGTTCAAATTTATACAGCATCTGTAATTCGTTATAAGCCAGCGATTGAACTAGGATTATCATGATTGCTTCGATAGTTTTTTTTTGTACGAGCGAAAAACTTAAGAAAAAATGAGTAAAAAATAGAATGTAATTTTCGAAAGTGTATAAAAAAGTCAATTTTTGTAATTTAGAATTCACTTCAATCGCTAGTCTTAAATATGAAGATTAAAATGCCGTTTGGTTTTTTGATTTCCGATAAGCAGAACAGCCGCAATCTTGGTCAACGTCAAGCGCCTCTTTTACTTGATGTCTTCCTGTCGGCCACTAGAACTTTTATTCTATTATATATTTTGACTTCAAAAAATTTGTAAAGCTTATTTAAATGTTAATAAAGATTATGCAAAAACTATGAGATCGATTATTTCGGTGTTTTGCCCGTAAAAAATTATTGAAAAAGCCGTAAAAAAACTGCCGAGAAACTAGAGGACCGCCTTAACGTAAAATTGGTACGTTACGGGTTTCACTCACTCTCACACGGTTTTGGAATATTTCCGATATTATTTTTGTGTAAATCTAGGAGCAGACTAGATAACTCTTCTCTAGACTGCTTAATGCCTATTCTATTCATAATTTTCATGTACATATTAACACAAATATCGAAATTACACCGGTGCGTACTTTCTTGTCCAATACTGTGTTTACACACATATATATGTGAGCTTGTGCCTGCGACTTCGTCAGCATGGACTTTAGTGTTTTATTAAGAAATGAGATAAACGAATACAAAAAAAAAGTGAGAAAGTATCAAAGAAGGTGGAGGGTCATTTTTGTCGAGCCCGGTTGTAGTCTGACTGACTGAGGTAAATGTTAGGCTGGCTGTCTACAGAACTATATGGCTTTGCATTATAGTTCTGTAGACAACATTGTTTGATTTATGGCCTTCGGCAAGCACATGTAAGTTTTTGGCCCTCGATATTCTCGAGCAGCCCACATATAGAGTTGACCGTGCGGGAAGCACGGAGTGCTCGAATGCATTCCCACCACTTTCAGGGTTTGGCCCTATGCCTGATTAATTGTCATCGAAAATGCCAGCTTCAATGGGAATTGGAGCCTTTTGAATTGAAACAATTCTATCAACACTAAACAATGTCATGTGGAAACAGCTATTCACTTCTGATACGATACAGCTATTCACTTTCTGATACGACTCACAAACCTATGTCATTTTCCTATTTCACATGTAAACAGCTGTTTCAAGGATTGAACTGGCCCTCCAATTTAGGAATGGCTGCTTTAATGGTTTTTTAATTTCAATTAAAGCTATCATGAGTTATCCTGACCACCACGTGGACACTTTTTGTTAGGGGTCTCCGGAAATCAGGTTCCACCGGCTGAATTTCCCAAATTTTTGGATGAATTTTTTCAAAAATATTCTTGGAATATTGCTCTCTTGTGTGCTTAACATTTCGAATAAAATAATTTATATATTATTTTTTTTTTATACAGAAAGTATGCTTTTTTTGGCTTCGAAACCCACGTAACCCCTTTACCCTCAGAAAAATACATTGCAGCGGTTTCCCCAATATATAAATATAGTAGTATTTGAAGCCGACATAAAAGCGCAGAAAAAAGAAAATCCCTTCCCAACGTATCAGCCATTAAGTTCACGAAATGGATATTTCTCGGCCAAGCTGCGACCCCATCCCCTATTCGCCTCTTGAATTTGGACCTGTACTACTTCCTGTTTCGCGAACCCACAGCATTTTTTTAAAAATTATTCCACTCGAATATGCGATCTCAAATTAGGCAGTTCGGGTATAGGCTTCGTGCATTGTTTGAAAAGGATGGGTCGGTCCAGTTAAGTCAAGTGACGGTTTATGATTTTTTTTTCAATGAACCGCAAAATAATGCACACGTGGTATAGATTTATTCCGTAGATGCTAGTTTTTCATCAAATATACAATTAAAGGGCAAAACTATGCATTTTCAGATTTTTATTACGTGAATAAGAAAAACTTTTGTGTCTGCCACCTTAAAAAAGTATAACATTATCAATGAGTATTATGAAAAAACTGCGTCAGTGAATGTTTTATGCAACTCAGAAATGATGAAATGATCGAAATTTTGAGACATTTACAGTTTATGCCTATTGGTATTTATGTAACGAGATTATTTATTATTATCATTAATCAATATTAAGTGTCGCCGAAATATGGCAACTTTGCGGACATTGAGATTGGTAACAATGCTCTTCAGTCGCCAACCAAGATTCATAATATTTCATCAAACCTCGATAGTTCAATATTGAATACATATGGTTTACAATGGGCAAGATCAGGTTCTTTCTAAATATTCACAAAGGTTTAGTTTGCGTTAATCCGTTGTTAGAAATGGTTCATCTTGGTGCCAAATGGCCAAAAAAATTACATCACCCGCAGCATGAACGTCTTGGCCATCTAACGCACGTAAAATTACATGCATAAAACTATTTGTCATATCTGGTGGTGGGTGGTGATAAAATTTCAAAAAATTGGTAAAGACACAGTATAGCCTAGATGATAACACATATTTTTTTATTATTTAATCTTGGATTGTGGCTAACGCTCCAACCTCCATAATTTACAGAAGTTGCTGGGCGGGGGCTAGCGAGCAGCACGTGGTACGTGTCGTTTCGAAGATATTGACACGAGGATTCGAAAGTGTATACACGCAGTAGATACGGATATATATATATATATATATATATATATATATATATATATATATATATATATATATATATATATATATATATATATAGAGAGAGAGAGAGAGAGAGAGAGAGAGAGAGAGAGAGAGAGAGAGAGAGAGAGAGAGAACGGAAACTGCGAAAAGATCCGAGGGGTTGGTTTACGCGCTATACCTATGTACAGGGGGATGATAAGAAAAGAAGACCACATATGGTCTACAACAATTTGAAGGGTTCTCCTGCTTTTAGGCTGCCAAAGTAGGTAATAGGTACGCAATGTGTGTGTATGTGTGCGAGAATGACCTTCTTATCTTTTCGTATCAACAGAAGATTTGGACCATCGATATCTATATATATGTGTGTATAAATATATATAGCAAGGGTGCGACGGGGCATGGGCGATCGGTGCTAGACATCAGTGCTGGACATCGAAATTGACGACGCGTTCCTACGGTCGAAAGAGAACCTCTCCAATCGTCTTAATTGAGTATTTTCGTGCTTTTCGACTACACACACACACACACACACACACACATATATATATATATATATATGTGTGTGTGTGTGTGTGTGTGTGTATATATGTGTGTATATATATATATATATATATATATATATATATATATATATATATATATATATATATATATATATATATATATATATATATATATATATATATATATATATATATATATATATATATATATATATATATATATATATATATATATTGTGTGTGTGTGTGTAGATCGGGAAAGGACAGATGATTTCAAAGACATTGTGGTGTACATAATGTCTAGTATGGGGACAATAGGCTACTGTGAGGGCGGCCCTAGGAGTCATATCTCATCAAAATAAATAAATAAATAAATATATATATAAGTGTGTGTACGGTCGAAGGTGAACCTTAGTCATAGGACATTGAGCCCGGGGACATATTACTTTTGTACGACATTCCGAGTCCGAGAAAGGCCTCGTCGTCGTCTATTGGACGGATGAAGGGACGTTTCGCCAGTTCTTGTTTTTCGTATGTTCCCTTCTCGCACCCTATTTCGTATTCCTCTCGCGAATAGACTTTATCTCTCGTTGCCATTTTTTCTTGTCTTACATATATGTACGTCCTGCTCTCCCCTTTCTCTCTCTTTCTCACTCTTCTCTCTCGACGACCGCGAATATGTTTTAGTTACATTTCATATTTTCGTCATCCCTTTTCTTTTCGCTCCTTTCTTTCTTCTCCAGAGCATATACGAGCAAAAGGGCCGGTGGAAAGATAAGCGGGTGATCGGCGAGGGAGAGAAGGCGACTGACCAAGAGATACGAAAATGAAAATTGCCCGGGATATCTCGGAATTCTTCCGCGATATTTCGATTCCCTTGCTTTTTAGCACGACGATAAGGATTACGAGGGTCCAGGGGCGAGAGGGGGGAGGGTCAACCACACAGGGATTATTGAGAATTTTTTGGGGCTATTTGGATCCCGCGATGTCCCTTGGGAGCAAACGATCACGATTACACAACAGGGAACACGAAGAGATGTTCGAATTTTTTTACACCGATCTGGCTTAAATTTGTGAGCAGTATCTCAGTTTTCTCGTAATCTTAGATTTTGTGGAAGTTCGTTTTTTTACGTTTGTGAATATTTTAGGAGATTCAGAGAAAAAAGAGATAGCGCACAAGAATTTAAGCGAAATCGGTGTAGGAAAAAATTCGAACGTGTTTTCGTGTCACGGTTACGTCGGGTAATTTTCCTTAATTTGTGGGGATTATCGGAATTTGTGGAAATTTGTTTTTTTTAATTTATATATATTTCAGGATAACCCCCACAAATTAAGGAAAATAACCTGCCTTATAAGCAACTCATTTTAGCAACGTCATAATAATAATTAATTGATGAAACAATTCGCGGCCATCCTGGAGGAATGGCGATCAAAACAATACTCCATTGGTGAAGGACCGTCACACATTTAGCAATTAGTTGTATTAACAATAATACAATTCGTACGATGAGTGTCCAAAAGAAAATATCATTCCCGAGGTCCTTTGCAATTACAATGGAATATACGTATACATGTAACTGTAACAATCGTAATTAATGCAGCGGGGGTCATGATTAACGAGAGGGTGCGGGCACTAGTAAGTAGAGGATATTTCGAACCCGTGTGAATACACACACACACACACACACACACACACACACACACACACACACACACACACACACACACACACGTGTGTGTGTTTGTGTGTGTATGGTCGAATTGTTGAACATAATACTAATAGTATTCTATATTTTATGCAATAAGAAAGTATAATTAAATTAACGATCATGTTATTTTTGCACACATACATAATCTTATATGAAAATAACATTATTGATAATAAATGTATATGGAAAATAAAATTATAATAGTACTGCACATGAAAGTGTAATTAGGTTCAAATACCTACAACTTTTGAATCAAACAATATTTTTTTAAGGGGGGATTGTCTTTTTTTTCGCAAAATTTACCGCTTTTTGGGAATTTTTTTGTGAAGAAAGTATACAACGGAAAACTTGTGAAACTTGGCATAGTGTTTTATTGATCTGTTTACTACATAGAAAATTTTTTTTAAACAATTTCATCAAAAAATCCGCCTTCCACCCCCCTCGACGCGCGATGGTCCTTTTTTGATGGTGTGCACGATTACAGCCTTCACGTTCATCCTGCAACAAAAACCCAAAAAGCATTTTACTTTAGACACATATAGCTATCGTTCGATGAAGGGAAAAAAAATTGACGATTTGGTGACGTTTTGAACTTGAAGTATCGATTTTTCGAAAAAAATTGATCGATTTTTTGTTATAAATAAAAAACTATTAAACGTATTGCTTTTTTGCTTCATCAAACGATAAAAGGATGTCAGCTGAGCATTCTGTCCAAATTTGAAGGCAATCGGTTGAATAGTTTTTGAGAAATCGTGCACACCAGTTGTGAAAAAGCTGTTTCGAGAAAAACGCGTTTAAGGGGGGATTTTTTGATGAAATTGTTTAAAAAATTTTTTGTATGTAGTAAACAGATCAATAAAACTATATGCCAAGTTTCACAAGTTTTCCGTTGTATACTTTCTTCACAAAAAAATTCCCAAAAAGCGGTAAATTTTGCGAAAAAAAAGACAATCCCCCCTTAAATCCGTACGTACTTCTCTAGGTATTTTAATGTAGATTGACGAGAATTTTTGTTTTTTTTTGTTCTAGGTAAAAAAATGTGGATGCTAAATACGACGCCGCGGAGTGCCTAAAAAAAGATAACAAAAGAAAATATTAGTAGTCGAACATTTTGTACATCGGAAAAAAAATTCTAACAGCTCGATATTCATACTAAATAGATGTGTGATTAATTTTATGAGTGAATCACTTTTTCATACGAAAAAAATTGTTAAATTCGCACATGATTTTATACCCGTTACTATGGCCCAAGGCCTTAACTAACTAAATCGCTCTGGTAGCTGTTGTTGTTAGCGTTCAAAAAAATTGCCAGTATCGTCGATGCTCAAAAACTTTCTCACGATGTGGTAGGTCTCGAGGATAACTGTCTTCTGCATTTGCTTATACATACGTCTGCTTTGGGAGCCCAACGGTGTGCAGAGCGTCACTAAGTTGTTTGGGTATCAACCCCCGGTTGACGTTTGGCACTATTCTGACGATGTCCATCCTCCATAGGCACTTTATTTCCATCGCAAGTTTCAAGTATTTCGCAATCTTCTCTCGCGTGGTCTTTTTCACGTTGTTCGTGTTTGGTATTGCAATATCAATTATGGTTGCTGTCTTTGCGCGTTTTGTCTATCAACGTTTTGTCCGGTCTAGTTATTATTATTATCGCATCGGGATTGCTTGCTCCCCTCTAATCTCGATTACTATTATTATGGTCATGCCCGTGATGGCTTGTTCTCCTATTATCATTGTTATCATCAGCTTTCTTGTTATTATTGCACCCATATTGTTCGTCTGTTATAATCTTCATAACTATTATGACTGTGATTGCACTGTTATCGCTTGTTCTATCATCGTCATCAACATCGTCAGCTTCATTATTATTATTCCTATTAAGGGATAACACCACTTTAGGATTTTGGAAAAATCGTTTTCTTTTGCTTAAAAAATACTTTCGGGTCACAAAAACAATATACAATTGGTCCTGTAGCAATTTTTTTTTAAACTGTTCAATTATTGATTTTGTGTGTGTGTGTGTGTGTGTGTGTGTGTGTGTGTGTGTGTGTGTGTGTGTGTGTGTGTGTGTGTGTGTGTGTGTGTGTGTGTGTGTGTGTGTGTGTTCGAATTGTTGAACATAATACTAATAGTATTCTATACTTTATACAATAAGAAAGTATAATTAAATTCACGATCATGTTATTTTTGTACACATACATAATCTTATATAAAAATACCATTATTGATAATAAATGTATGTGGAATATAAAATTATAATAGTATTGCACATGAAAGTGTAGTTCAAAAGTGACGAAATTCAATTCCACATTCAGAGGAAAAAAATAAATATCGGGGTGTTTTACACGCAATTTGCTCCATTTCGTAATAATAACTTGTATCGCATATAGCCCCGCGGGACCCTTTCGGTACTTACCGATGCGCGGGCACAAACACCGTTGTTAATATATTCCATCGTTTTCATCTTGTTAGCGCACACATAACTCACAGCTCGGCGACCAAGATTTATCAGGAGCAATTTTCGTGCGAAGGGTTCGGACCGCATTGAATTTTTTTCGGGATCCCTTCATTCTGTGTAGTTTATTTTTTCGGCTGCGTACTTTCGTATATGTGCTACGGAGGGGGAGTAGTAAGGGTAGAAGATATTTATGGATAATTTAATATGGATGATGATCGAGGATTTCTGTTAAGAAGATATTTTATGGAAGGAATATTTGTTGTGCGAAGTTGATTATTAGTAGGATTCATATTGAAGATAATCGATAACGAAGTTTGATATTAAGAATATTTTTAGTACAAGTTTTATGGTGGAGAGATTTTGTATTGAGGACATTCGTATCGCGAATTTGATTATTAAGGCGATTTGATGTTGGAATATAAAATCACGAGATTTAGTTTTAAGATATCAATACAACGAGATGTAATATTGAAAATATGTGTATGACAAATTGTATTATTTCGAGGCAGGCAACCACTTTGGGAGACCGAAAATTCGATGATTTTTTGAATTTTCATTATTGTGAAAGTAAACGGAAATTTCCGCAACTCTGACAATCATTTATTCATATTCACATACATCTCGGGTAATTTTTGCAAGTCTTTTTATCCATTAATTAAGGTGTAATCCGCTGTGTCTCTTGGCGTGTCCTCATCGTCGTTATCGATAGTCGGGAATTGCGCAGCTTGCAATTCGCATCTGAAATAGTCCAACAAATTTTTATACATTCTTGAGATGTTTTTTAAGAACATGAACCTAAAATTTGAAGAAAAAATCGAGAATTGAATTTTGGAACGTGTTTGAAAAAAAATGATCTGTTTTTAGCATTTTTTCCCCGGCTCTTTTCAATAACAAATATGTTTTAAACAATCTAATCTTTCCAACTTTAGGTTCATGTTTGAATAAATTATATTATGTAAACGTGTTTCAAATTTGAAGATGATCCATCAATTAGTTTTTGAGTTATGATTCCCGCAAATTGAAAAAATGTCGTTTTCGAGAAAAACGCGAATGAAAGTTTTAGTATATGTAAATCGTTACGCTACCTCTTCTCACTAAATCGTCTGTTACTTGGTCACTTTTCAATATTTTAACTTGACATTTTTTTCACATATTCTCGAATATGTACACTCTGAGAAAACGCAAAATAAAATCGAATGTTTCGACCCGTCAAAGTGGTTGAGAATCGTGCAAAGAGTCTTTATCATTCATATACAAACCGTTAGAAGGAATCCGAATATCGTTTTGAAATTTTCAGGGTGTATTCCTTAGATATTTTGCTAACGATTTATAAAATTTAAAAAGAAACTGATTATTTGTTATGAGAATTTTATCAGATTTTATTTTAAGATATGAAACAACGAGACGTAACATTGAAAATATTTCTATCACAAATGTTATTATTGTGAAGAGATTTTATATCGAGAATGTTACTATTAATGAGATTGAATTTTAACAAATAAAATAACGAAATTCAGCCCTGAATATATTCGATCTCAACGCACCTTCTTCTTAAATTGTCATAAATATAACATCTACATATATCGACACAACGTGACACGAGTATGTACGGAAAAAATACCAACGACCATATCAAGATATAATAGTAACCAGGGCAAAAAAAAGAATAAACCACGAAACTCACTGCTCCCAAGAAAATCGAAAACCCGCGCCCTCTCGTAGTAGCCTCCTAATCCAGAAGAGGCGCCAGCGTCGCGCGCTCGCCGCACCCACGTGCGTCGCCACAGTCCGTGTATACACACAGTCTCGGCACTGTTGCGTTTCCGCGCGCGAAAACATTTCACCCGGTATGCGAGAAAAGAAAAAAAGGACGAACGCGAAACAAGAAATCACACATACGATCCTATGATCTCACGATCGTTCCTCTTTTGTTTCAGGTCGCGGCGTAATTCGAAGAAACTGTCCTCGAGTTATTCCTCCTTTCCGTTCTGTCCCGCCTCGACTTTTAAGGTTATGGCCCCAAACAAAAGTCAGCCGGCAAACGCAGTGCCCTCAAAGCCCGATCGTCCTCGAAACTCCGACACCTAAGTGTCCGAAAACAATTTATCACGAATATAACCGAAAAATAACAAAAGCCACGATGTTCCTGCGAAAGGTTCGAGAAACGGTCTACCTAACGTCCGACGAGGACGAGTTGACGTCGGACGAGGAGCCTGCGGGACCCCGACTAGCCAAGAACCGAAGAGTCCAAGACTCTGTCACCGAAGATGCTGTGCCATTTGATCCTATCAAGAGCACCGAGCCGTCGCATTCTGCAGTGGCGGAAAATGCGCCCAGGGTTAGGATTCAGTTTACCCTGAAGATCGACGGGATCGTAGTCGAGATGCCCGTCAGACCGTATCCTTGTCAGGAAGCAGTTATCACTGCGGTGAGCTAAACTTTCACAACTTTGATCCTCCTATCGATGATCCCATTGATAATAATAGTAATAAGGAATGAACAATCACAATTATAAGAATAATAATCAAGATTATAGGAGAGAAGGCAATTGCGACGAGATAATTATAATGGTAATAATGATAATGAAGCTAATAACGATAGGAGAACAATCAATCAAGTGACATGAAAATAATAATAAAGATTATAGGAAAGATAGCAATCGTGCAAAAATATCAATAGTAATAATACTAATAATAAAGCTGGTGATTGTTGATGACGATGAGCGGACAAGCGATAACAGGGCAAAGTCATAATAGGAACCAAGATTATCTGAGAACAAGCAATCTGGGTGCAATAATAATAATAATGATAATGAAGCTGATGATAATCATAATAGGAAAACAAGCGATCACAGTCACATGACAATAATGGTAACAATCACGGTTATGGGGAAGCCGGTAATCGCGCTGTCATAATATTGACGATAATAATAATAGTAATAATGATAAGATTTGGCAACAAATGATGGGTGGGAAAGAGACGGGGAAAGGATTGAAAGTGCAGGATACGTAAGGAACAGAATGAGACGTTGGAGTAGCTGTTAATCTGTAGAAAAGGCTTTTAGTAACAGGAAAAGCAAGAAAAAAAAAGACGAGCGGATCGAAGGAATAAATGCTTTCGCAAATAAAGGCGAAAATTATGAATATGTTGGGACGGAAAATACAAAAAGGATATTCGAGTACTTTAGGGAAACGTAGGAAGTGTGCAAACAGATAAGGAAAGTGGAAGGGGAGTAGAAAGAGTATATATAGAATAAATGAAGAAAAGGAGAGACATGTTAGATAGTACAAAGTGCAAAAATCTGTAGAGTAGTAAATAAGTGAAGGATATGTAAGTGGAAAGTTATTGTTTTGTAAAAAAACTTTTTTTTAAGTCGTACAAATCAAATGCCATTTGATTTAATTAGATAGTAATAATAAAGCTGATGACGATGGGAGAACAAGCCGTAACAATGAAAGTGCAATAATAATAGTAATCAAGATTATAAGAAAACATGCAATGTGCGTGCAATAATATTAATAATGATTAAGCTGATGATGCCAATGATGACAATCGGAGAACAAGTGATCACAGTGACATGACAATAATTATCATTAAGATCATAGGGAAGCCAGCAATCCCGGTGAAATAATATTAAGGGATAACACCACTATAGCGGCAGAAAATATGTCCTAACTTTGACAACTTATTTTAGTAGTACGAAAAAAGGAATAGGATTTCATTGGAGAGGGTTTATTTAACATAAATTAAAGTATAATGTTTTTTTATTATCATTTTCATACAAAATGGTGGCGACAGAGCCCATCTTGAAAAACGTGTTTTTTACAAATAGCTTCACGGGAGGACGGTTTTCACGTAAAGTATAAGACCTGGAACAAAAAAACATTATAATCTATATATTATTAGCTATGGTACTACATAGGGATTTTTTTAATCAAATTTTGAAAAAATGGCGCTCATTGAAAGAAATAAATCGCTTTTCTGCCTGAAAAATAAGCAGTAAATTGTTTATAAAAAAAAAGTTTAAATTTAATAAAAAAAACGGCTACGTACTCCCATAGAGAATGTAATTGTGAAGCTACTATCAAAATTTCAAATCGATCCATGCAAAGGTGTTCGAGTAATCCGTCCTCCCAGTTTGAAAAAAATGGGTTCGAGAAAAACGCGTTTAAAGTTGAGGCGCCTGGAAAAAGTCCGAGGCGCTGAGGTAATATCAATAATTGAACCGTTTAAAAAAAAAATTGCTACGGACCAATTGTATATTATTTTTGTGACCCCAAAGTATTTTTAAAGCAAAAGAAAACGATTTTTCCAAAATCCTAGAGTTGTGTTATCCCTTAATAGCAATAATAATAATGAAGCTGACGATGTTGATGATGATGATAGAACAAGCGATAACTGTGCAATCACAGTAATAATAGTTATGAAGATTATAAGAGACGAACAAAATGGGTGCAATAATAACAAGAAAGCTGATGATAACGATGATAATAGGAGAACAAGCCATCACGGGCATGACCATAATAATAGTAATCAAGATTAGAGGGGAGAAAGCAATCTCGATGCGATAATGATAGTAACTAGACCGGACAAAACGTTGATAGACAAAACGCGCAAAGACAACAACCATAATTGACATTGCAATACCAAACACGAACAATGTGAAAAAGACCACGCGAGAGAAGATTGCGAAATACTTGGAACTTGCGATGGAAATAAAGTGCCTATAGAGAATGGACATCGTCAGAATAGTGCCAAACGTCAACCGGGGGTTGATACTCAAACAACATAGTGACGCTCTGCACACCGTTGGGCTCCCAAAGCAGACGTATGTATAAGCAAATGCAGAAGACAGTTATCCGCGAGACCTACCACATCGTGAGAAAGTTTCTGAGCATCGACGATACCAGCAATTTATTGAACGCCAACAACAACAGCGACCAAACCGATTTAGTTAGTTAAGGCCATAGTAACGGGTATAAAATCATGTGCGAATTTAACAAATTTTTTTCGTATGAAAAAGTGATTTACTTATAAAATTAATCACACATCTATTTAGTATGAATATCAAGCTGTTAGAATTTTTTTTTTCGATGTACAAAATGGCCGACTACTAATATTTTCTTGTGTTATCTTTTTTAGGCGCTCCGCGGCGTCGTATTTAGATTTAGTATTTTTTACCTAGAACAAAAAACAAAAATTCTCGTCAATCTACATTAAAATACCTAAAGTACGTACGGAATTTGAAAAATATTGTTTGATTCAAAAGTTGTAGGTATTTGAACCTAAGAAATGAATTTTCAGTTAAAAATTTCCTTATAACTGCTCACAAACTGCTCATGAAATGAGAAGTTTTCGATTAATCAGAAATTCCGTATGTACTTCTCTGTGAAATGCAATTAGGAATATAACTTTCAAATTTGAAGTAAATCGAGTGAAAATTGTTGAAGTTATTTGTCACGCCAATTGGAAAAAAGCTGTTTCGAGAAGTTTCGAGTAATCGGCCATTTTGGACATCGAAAAAAAAATATGTATATATTCTAACAGCTTGATATTCATATTAAAAAGATGTGTAATTAATTTTATGAGTGAGTCACTTTTTCATACGAAAAAAAATTGTTAAATTCGCACATGATTTTACACCCATTACTGTGGCCTGAGGCCTTAACACGTCGTCTGTAAGCCTGAGTATTTCGTGTCCGAGTCAAAACTACTTTCCTACCGACTTGCTTCATTTATTTAACAAAAAAATATACGAAACATTTTATTTCCCTATAATTTTATGGTTGATATATTACGGTAGAACGAGAGCGTGCTCTTGATTTTCATAGATTTTTTTCAAATTTTAACCAGACACTGTTCATATCATTATGCATGTTTGGGTGAAATTTCAGAACAGTCGACTATTTAGATTGGGAGATAATTGGTTTTTTAATTGCAACTTTTAACGCTGCAGGGTCTGCATTGACCGAAAGTCAGGTCACAGCATTCGTCGTACCATTCTATCGTGCTAATAAATTTTGAAAAAAAAATATCTTCAGATAGCAAACTAGTTAGGGAACGAGTGAAAAAACTTTGAATTGCCTTTACTATTCAGTTTTGCTAAAAACGTTCAGTAAAGATAGAATAATCCTCAGTAAAAAATATTTGTCCATTATTATGAGAAGGCATATGGGAACACCGCAGAACAGTATGGTTCAATATTTCGAAAAAAAAAATGATCGTGTTCCTAAAGTTAAAAACATTTATCATAAAAAAATATTTGCGTTATAAATATTAATATTTTATATTGTTTATGTTATCTTCATTAACAAATAAAAGTGTTGATTAATTCATAACTAATTAAAAACTTTGTTCGACTAAAAATCAATTCCAAATAAAAATTTGTGTCGCAGTATTATTTTAAATATACCGCGAAAACTTACGTCATTGGATACGTGGAACAATGTGGTGTTGCCATATGTCTTCTTATTATAGGGGATAAATATTTTTTACGGAAAATGTTTCTGTCTTGTTCTCAATGCAGACCCTGCAGTGTTAAAAGTTGGAATTTCAAAAAAAACCCATTATCTCCCAATCTAAACAGTCGACTGCTCTGAAATTTCACTCAAACATGCATAACGATATGAAAAATGACCGGTTGAAATTTGAAAAAAAAATCTATAGAAATCAAGAGCGCGTGCTTGTTCTACCTCAAATTGAATTATTCGAACACTAGAATGATTGTTTTTCAAAAAAATTCGAATGTATTAACTGGGTAAAAAAAACGGTAGGGCTTGGAATACGCAGGTTTACAGACGGAAGGTACCGAAAAAACCTTTACAAACTAAGTGAAAAGTAATATAAGACCGATCTGTAAGAAGTTTAAGAGAATCCTACTTGACATACGTCCGTTGGATTCTCATAGGTACCGGATAGATGCCGATACTTGAATGAAGTGTTGATAATAGTAATATTGTATTATAGTACAATGGCAATATTGTATTATTGTTCCGATCTAGGTGACGATCGAGCCTAACCTCCAAGGTTGGGTGAATGTTTCCCAGTGCAAACTGGGAAAGTGCGGTGCCCGGAGCAATGAAATCTAATAATGATAATGATAGCGAAGCTGATGACGTTGATGACGATGGCAGGAAAACAAACGATAACAGTATATCAATATTAGTAATAATAGGAAAATAAGCGATCGCAGTGCAATAATAATAATGATAATAGGATAACAACAATGATAATAGATTCATAATAATGAGATCGATGAATTTTAAAATAATTTTAATAAGGATTATTGTCTTCGGTTTAGTTAGCCATACATATTTGGTTAACTTGCGTACAATTTAAACTTATAAATAAAAACGCATCATATTGAGAAGAGTTTTGTGGAAAACTTTGCGCCGTTTTGTTCAGCATCTCTAAGTTTTTTATGATATACTATGTGTAGCGTGTAATGGTAACGATGATACGATAAGGCGTGATCTTGTTGCGATAATAATAGGATAATTGCGGCAACAATAGTATAATAATGACGACGATAATGAACGTGCGAAATTGCTCGTCATAACACAACGTATGCCTGTAATCCAAACAATTGCTTGTTCGGGTTTGTTTGGGTTACACGCAAAGGATCGTTTGGATTTGTTTGGGCAATGGGCATCAGGATACTTAGGGCTCTGATAAAGATACTAAAATATGCAAAATCTTTTGGGTAGCGATAAAAAAGGTTATAAAAAATTAAGAAGTTAGGCCACAGTAACGGGTATAAAATCAAGTGCGAATTTAACATTTTTTTCGTATGAAAAAGTAATTCACTCATAAAGTTAATTACACATCTATTTCGTATGAATATCAAGCTGTTAGGAAATATAAATATATATTTTTCGATGTACGAAATGGCCGTCTACTCGAAACTTCTCGAAACAGCTTTTTTCCAATTGGCGTGACAAATAACTTCAACAATTTTCACTCGATTTACTTCAAATTTAAAAGTTTTGTTCCGAATTGCTTTTCGCAGAGAATTACGTACGAAATTTCTGATTAATCGAAAACTTCTTATTTCGTGAGCAGTTTATGAGCAGTTATAACGAAATTTTTCACTGAAAATTCATTTCTTGAGTTCAACTACCTACAACTTTTGAATAAAACAACATTTTTTTAATTCCGCACGTACTTCTCTGGGTATTCTAATGTAGATTGACGAGAATTTTTGTTTTTTGTTCTAGGTAAATAAATGTGGATGCTAAATGTCACGCCGCAGAGCGCCTAAAAGAAAGATAACAAAATAAAATATTAGTAGTCGGCCATTTTGTAAATCGAAAAAAAAAAATTCTAACAGCTTGATGTTCATACTAAATAGATGTGTAATTAATTTTATGAGTGAATCACTTTTTCATACGAAAAAATTGTTAAATTCGCACATGATTTTAAACCCGTTACTGTAGTCTAACCCCTTAAAAAAAAGGATTTTGGTAATATTCTAAGGATGCAAACTCCAGCACTCTAGAAGATAGACGATACTGCGAGATGATTAATCCATGCTGTCCTTTTCCATTGCAGATCATCAACGGATGTCGAGAGCAACAACACTGCCTTGTCGAGAGCCCAACCGGAAGCGGAAAGACTCTGGCCCTTCTTTGCGGATCCCTCGCCTGGCAGAGCAACTACGCAAGTGAGTAACATCACAAAATTAAAATCATTTCTCATCCTACTTTTCACATATATATATATATTTGTATTTTTCACATTGGACGAAATCTGAAGCCAAAAATTCCCTCCTAAATATTTTGATAAATAAAAACGTCTGGTTTTGACTTTTGCGATGACTCGACAAACCGAAGCGTGGATGAGGCTTTCCAATTCGGTAATTGATTTCGGAAGTTACGGTCTTTTTTCGCTCGCACCGCCGAATAAAAGTGCCGTTTGTTATCGAGCCGGACGTACGCGCATGAGAGAGCGGGCTACCGCCCCCTCGAATTTTGCCGTCTCGCGACGGATAGAATTTCCAGTATTTCCCCTCGTCGAGTTTCTTCGCGTTTTCTTCGCCACCGGACGGTATTCTATGGCGCATCTCGTGACGTGCGCTCGTTAACGTCGTCCCCGACAAGTCTGCCACGGTCTCCCGTAAATAGTGGCGTGCGATCGCACGAGGTTGCTCTCTTCGTTAGTGAAAGAAATGCAAAAAGAAATTGAATTATTTTTGTGAGTTTATATCGATGTATTTTCATCCCCTGAATACGAATTTGCCGCTCATTTCGCCCAAAGCCGCTAATTTTCCAGCAAAAATCGTCCAATGTTTATGGATACACGTCTTTTCGCATTTACTCCCCGAAATATTGAGCTAAATATTGAAATACGAGAAAAACTCCTTCATATTGGTAATCAACGGAAAATTGAGCATCGGATGAGACCTTAAGAGGTCTTCTCACGTTAGACGCTAAACAAAGGCTATTTTCGTGAATTTTTTTGATAGGTTTATATTATAGATATTGATATAAAATTTGTTACACTTAAGGGAGACTTTGTCCTTGGAGTGCCATATTTCAGGTGTTTGCATTTTATTTTTTTTAAAGGAAACGAGTAAAGTTTTTTGAGTGCGGTTTTTTTCTTGCTTTTATTCATGATATACAGAACGTTAAAAAGATTTTTTTTTTTAAACAAAAACCAAAATGGCGGCCGTTGCAGCTCCGCGAAAACAGGTCTTCAAATCGCGAGAGGTAAACGGCTGACATCACTGCCCCTCTTTGTTGATCTGAAACACAAATTCAAAGCATATTATCAATCTGTGACCCTTTGGTCATGGAATGACGGATGGGTTTTTCGTTTAGTACAAATTTCGGAAAATGGCGGCAATTTAAAAAAAATCGAATTTTCGCGTTTTTTTCGCATCAAAAGATAAATAATAAATGCAAAAATGTATCTATCGAAAAAACGATCCGTCATTCCGTGAAGACATATTTTCTGAGCATGCTCTCCAAATTTCAGGTCGATATGTTAATTACAGCGGTCAGGAGAATGTCAGCCATTTTTAAAAACGTGTTTTCGAGAAAAACACGTTTAAAGTTTTGTAATGTGTTTACACAAATGTGTTTATAATTACCGCTAATCGGCAATGCCTGATCCATAGAGGCATCCTTCCTCTTCTTCTAGCTGCTTATGTTGAGCCGCTAACATCTCCCGCTGCATTTCAAGGACAAAGTCTCCCTTAATAAATACACTTTCGAAAAACCGTTTTTCGACGGCTTGTTGATAAAATCGTCGAAACTACTGAACCGTTCCTTATGAAATTTTAACCACATATTCTTTACAACTATAGCGCAGATCAAGGATTTTTTTAAACTTTGATATTTACCAATTTTTTTGCCAAAAACGGTGAAAAATCACTTTTTTGGTTTTCTCGAAAAATGTCCGCCATTATGTTATTTTTGTGTATGTCAGAAAACGTATGATATGTGCTTAACATTAACATACTGAATCTAAAACTGTTTCATTTTTTTGTTTCGGATGATCCATCTCCGAGATTTTATCAACAGCGCAGACCTACAATTTGTTTAGGACATTTTTTTAACTACCATGCTCGTCTATACATAGTGACTTAAATAAAGAAAACATTTTATTATGTATTTCGAAAGTATTTGTTAAGGGGTAAGGCCACTGTAGCGGGGAAAAAAGAAGTATATTTTGGGATTCTTTTTTCAGCGAGACAATGGAATAAATCAAAATTTTAAAAAAGGTCCTTTACTGTACATATCATAAACTGTATAAACTATTTTTTTCAAAATAATATCAAACAAAATGGCGGCTGCACAGCTTTTCTTCGACGAAGCCTTTTTTTTCGTAGGCGCGCGGCAGGACCAACGACACCTGCAATGTTTAATCTACATTGACTGATTTTTTTTTCGATTATTCATGTGAATAGCTACGGAAGTACGTATGATTTTTTTGATATATCGTTTTTTGCAAAAACAGCGCGTTTTTTAAATAAAAGGTCAGAATTCTAAAAGAAAAAACATCGTCCGATAATTGTTTATAAAAAAAACCATTTAATATATCGAGAAAATCCTACGTACTTCTATGCAGAATCTAATTGTGAATATACAATTAAAATTTCAAGTCAATCGGTCAAGATTTGTTCGAGTTATGAGTTCGGCCGACTTAAAAAATGTAGTTACGAGAAAAACGCGTTTAAACTTTTCGGTACAGATTGCATTGGACTGGGCTGCGCCAAAGTTTTCGGTACGGATCGCATCGGATGGGGCTGCGCCAAAATTCAAAATAGAAGTATTTAGTCATTTTTCCCACCTTAATCCTTTGAGTATGTCATTTTTAAAATATTAAGGCGTCTTTGAAGAAAGAAAAATTGATTTTTTGAAATTTCTACAGTGGTCTTACCCCTTAAGTGTAACAACTTTTATATCATATCTAAAATATAAACCTATCAGAAGAATGTATGAAAATATTCTTTTATTAGCATCTAAAGTGAGAAGACCCCATAAAATCTTTCATAAGTAAAAAAAATACTTGCCTCTCTCTCCTGCATTGATTACGCTAGCAGACAATTCTTTTTTTTTACTTTTTTTCGTTTACACAACGAGAATACAGCTCGATCAAAAAGGTCATCGCGGAGCTTATGAATGCGCGGATAGATGATAAACCCGCTGTTATCGTTGAGGATACGGAGAGGACACGAGCCAGGCGGATCAGCCGCACAATCGCAGGAAAAAGAGCGCATGGGCACGCAATGAAAAACGATACGGCAATTAGCAATTCCACGCGGGTATATTCAATTTAAATTATTCATCCGTTTATTACCAACGTAGGGAACTCGCTTGTCGTATTTGATATACATACACCCTTGGCCAAAAGTATACAGCACCGTGTAATTTTTCTATCCGGACAAAAAATCGAGTATCTCGGCGAAAAAAAAACGTAAAAACCAAATCACCAAACGGCGTTTTGATAAGGATATGCCAGCTCCATTTTGCTTTTTTATTTTTATGTTTTGCGATTTTTTTTTATACTCGGTACGTCATTTTGAAAATGCCGGTTTTTCACGATTTTCGCACTTTGCAGAATCACGTGCTGGACTTGAAAAAAAATAGTAATCTCACCATTTAGTGATAAGATCTTTGAAAAGGAAACCGTTAGCTTTAGTTTCGTTAAAAAAAATGCGATTTTTTTTCGCAGAGTAATTTAGTTTTTTCTTGAAAAAAAAACGGCAGGTTTCTGAAAAGCCGGCATCGTGTAGCGTATCTTGAAAACTATGAGATTTGGAATATTTAGTTTTGGGAGTAAAAAGTTGTATTTTTTTGTTTTGGAGTCACTATATTTTTAAAAGATTTTTTTCCCAAAATTTCTTTGTATCGCTAGTTTTGGTTGATAGTCGAATATTTGTCTCATTAATTTATTGCCTATGCTTCGAAACAAAGATGTTTTAATGAAAATATCAAGAGGAGAAAAGGTACATACACCCTTGGCCACAAGTATTAAGCACCCCTATAAAATATTGCCATTTTAAAAAGTACATAGAGCTAATACAATTGCGTTGAACTAAAGCTAAGGTGGCATCATCAAATATAAAATTAAACGATAGAAAACCTCTTTTAGTGAATTGCAAAACAGCTGGATTGTAAAAATGCTAAATATATGCATGTTTTTCAATTTCGACAAACAGTTCACCAGTCTTCATTTGCTAATCTCAGAGTGGAGGAGCCCTTTTCTCCGATTTTGCCAGTCGAGCGCGATTCCTTGTTTTCGAAAATTGCTTGTTTTCGACAGCAGAGAGTCGCTGCTGTGATAAAAGCCATTGGTGAACCAACCAACTATTGATAATAGTGTTTGAATTGACTAATGAATACATTTAAAACAAAAGAGCGTTCAATTGTATACCTTAAACTAGAAAAAAGGAAGAAAATATAGGGTGCCTAATACTTTTGGCCAAGGGGCAATTGAATTTCTACGTCATACGAATCAGATGACATTTTTCGATTTTTAAGAGCACTCCTCACTAATATTCGATTCTGCCGAAGAGTGGTTACTTTATTTTTCCCGATCAGCTTCGATTTGAGTGGGTGTCAGTTTTCATTCGTTCAACTTCATATAAGCTCAAAACGTCATTTGACTCGTACGACCTACAAATTAAATTATGTATCTTTCCCCCTCTTGATATTATCATTAAAACATCTTTGTTTCAAAGTAACGGCAATGAATTAATGAGACTCCTTAGACTAAATATTCCAAACCCCATAGTTTTCATCCCCATAGTTTTTAACTTTTCGAAAATCTGCCATTTTTTCAAGAAAAAACTAAATTACTCGACGAAAAAAATCTCACTTTTGTTTTTTAACGAAACTAAAGCTATGACAAATTATTTTATGTTTTACGATGCTTTGGACTCTCTTCGACTCGTGACTAAAAGTAATCACAAAGGACTTATCGTCGTGTATACGATGAGTCAAACGATTCGATTGGATGGTGTCGATCGATGCGGCGCGGTGGATGAGGTACAGGAAAGAAAACGCGCGGGGGAGGGTCTGGAAGAGGGGAAGTAAAATTACGTTAGGGCTCGTCGAAGGACGATGGCCGAGGACGTCATATCCGATAGGAGAAATGACCGTGACGGACACGAGAGAAAAAGTAGAAGGGAGCAAGCTAGAGATAAGGGCAGAGGAAGAGTCGTGGGAGAAGTGTATTAATTTGGCTTATCGACTTCGACTTCTCTTATCCGAATTCTTTATCTCATCGTAACGACCAATTCCCATTCGGACAAACGTAATATTCGTATTAACGCTGAGGGTGAAAGTTTTCAAAGTTTACTGTCTCGCTGGCAAGATCGGCTTTCTGTCGCCCCGTCGCTCCCCTACTCCTCTTCCTCGTATCATCGGTTAGGGTAGACGAAATTAATTGGTTCGATTTTCTCTGCTGTTTGGTTTGTTCTTATAAATATATATATATCATAGGTCTATATAATTATCATTATTATTACATGTTATCATTATATCTATATGCATATGTGTGGGTGATTCTCCCGAAATTATCACTTTGCAGGACAACGAAATTTATAAACAAAAATATTTCATTTTCCATTTCAAATTGCAATTGACTTCAGTTCTAATCGATATAATATTGCCTATGGCAATGATTTTTCAGTTTTGAGAGATTTATTATGATAGAGTGAAATAGTAGGGCTAGAGAAATGGTGCAAACCTTTTCCTATCAAGTTTTTATTGGCCTATTGATTTTTTCTTCGAATATTGATGTCGCTTTTTTTGTTTTAACATCTCTCTTTATACAGGATCCTGGTTAAGGGTGTAAACCACTGTAAACGTCTAAAATTCATTAATTTTGGGTGTAAGTACAAGTAAGAGGATAATAATAATATCCAAGGATGTTATTAGTTATATCTTCAAGGAACAACAAAAAATTATATTAAAAATATAATCGACACAAATTTGAATTTCGAAAAAATAAAGGTAATTCTTTAGATAAGTGACTTTTCAGAAAAATGAGTCGAACCTTTTTTTGCTATTTTCGCGTTTATTGGGTTCTAAATGATGATATTCAGTCGGAGGAAGCTGAAAACTTAAACAAACCCAATATAGGCGTCAAAATGTTTAAAAATGCCCTACTTTATCACGTATTTCCGCGAACTTCAAAAACCCATAAGTTTGGGGGGGGGGGCATTTCAGCTTCCCGCGACTGAATATCATCATTTATAACCCAATAAATGAACAAATAGCAAAAAATAATTTTAGGCTCATTTTTCGGAAAAGTCACTTATCTAGAGAATTACCATAATGAAACAAAATGCTATTAATTCACATGGGTATAGCTAGAGAAACACGTAGGGGGTTTTGAAAATATGCAATTTTGCATAATTGGCAATCATTTGCTCATAACTAATGTTATAATTAACTCTTGGAAAAACCCGTATGTATTTCTCTTCGGAATGTTATTTTAAAGATGTACTTAAAATTTGGAGTGAAAAGAATGAAAATTGTCGGAGTTATGCTGCGTGCCGTTTCGAAAAAAATGTGCTTCGAGAAAAAGGTCGTCGTCTCGCACACGTGCCAGCCACTGCCACTGCGGACCCACACGGGCCTGCGGACCTTTGTTTTACAGATATCAAACTTTTTGACCTTATTCTAGAGCGTTCAAAGCATCTCTTAAGCCATTTTTAAAATAAATTTTTAGAAAATTCCACAGCAGTATTACCCCCTAAGGCTTTCGTATCTGTTTTTCGGCTTCTCTTTTTCTACGGAGCCTTTCTTCTTTCGATAGCGGCATGGCAATAATCTGAGAGAATCATTTTTATGTAACCTCATGCATATCCACATGTGCGTAACCAAGATAGTGTCATTCCTCTGGCGCATCCATTATGCCTCTGGATCTCACATGTCGGAAGGAACTCAGCGGAATGACGATTCAAACGGGTTTTTATGCATAGCACGGCATGCTACGTTTTTCTAACCTCAAAAACTGGCGGTGAGTAGGTGTCTGAAAGTTCCACTCGAACCGATAAAGGCTAACGTTATTTAATTTGAAAATGATACAGTTGAAAATAACCAGTGAAATGACTCCATCGCCCGTGACACTACCTCATAGCACACAAGGTCTGTAGAAAATAAGCGTAAGCTACAAAAATGATACGACACAATCAGTCTCTTCGGCAAAGTATATCTAGAAGACACTGCTCTGACAAGCTATGGAGGTTTAGGTTCACAGGGTGAATGAGATAACACAACTCCACAGATTATATGAACAGTAATGGACGCTAGTAACTTTTATTACTTAGTTGAATAATACTCCTAGATAGACAGTCATGATGACCACGCCGTGCATACAATTGATGAAGCAAATTGTACAGTTCATTGACTACATGTCGTGATGTAAAGCCGTGAACTCATTTAGTATCATGAATGTACAAAACATTTTGATCTCAATATGTCGTTTACAAATGCATCGTACGTTTGGAGCACGACGAACTCATATCGCTGTGCTCAAGTATCCGCCATTAATATCTGCACATTTTACATCATATGGAAGTCACTCAATGCCTTGTGTTGATGAATTCACTGGGGTAACACCGGTAATAGAGATGCCATGCAAGCAATATGACGGCGATATGCATGTTTTCAGTGATACATTCGATGAGCGCAATATGACGGCGATATGTATATTTGTCAGTGATACATCCCACGAGCACAATATGATGGCAATATGCATGTTTTCAGTGATACATTCGATGAGCGCAATATGACGGCGATATGCATATTTCTCAGTGATACACCCCACGAGTGCAATATGACGGCGATATGCGTGTTTCTCAGTGATACATCCTATCACGGCGATATGCACGTTTCTAAGTGATACATTCGATGAGCGCAATATGACGGCGATATGTATGTTTGTCAGTGATCCATCCCACGCGCACAATATGATGGCGATATGGATGTTTCTCAGTGATACATTGCATGACGGCCATATGAATGCTTTCAGTGATACATTCGATGACCGCAATATGACGGCGATATGAATATTTCTCAATGATACATCCCATGAGCGCAATATGACGGCGATATTCATGTTTTCAGTGATACATTCGACGAGCGCAATAGACGGCGATATGCGTGTTTCTCAATGGTACATCCGATGACGGTGATATGCATGTTTCTAAGTGATACATTCGATGAGCGCAATATGACGGCGATATGAATATTTCTCAGTGATACATCCCATGAGTGTAATATGACGGCTATATGCGTGTTTCTCAGTGATACATCCTATGACGGCGATATGCACGTTTCTAAGTGATACATTCGATGAGCGCAATATGACGGCGATATGTATATTTGTCAGTGATCCATCCCACGAGCACAATATGATGGCAATATGGATGTTTCTCAGTGATACATTGCATGACGGCCATATGCATGCTTTCAGTGATACATTCGATGAGCGCAATATGACGGCGATATGAATATTTCTCAATGATACATTCCATGAGCGCGATATGACGGCGATATGCGTGTTTCTCAGTGATACATCCTATGACGGCGATACGCATGTTTTCAGTGATACATTCGATGAGCGCAATATGACGGCGATATGCATATTTCTCAGTGATACATCCCATGAGCGCAATATGGGGGCGATATGCATAAAAATAAAAAATGATATAAATAGGCAAAGAAACAAACAAGTTTACACAAGTGTTAAAATAGCTAGGTAGGTAGCGCGCTCAGCTCTAGAATTAAAAAAACGTAGGTTCAAACCGTAGGTAGGTAACAACTTTAACTAGGCAGGATACGTTTTAATCCATTTATCATATAGGCAGGAACATAAATACAGCATATGAAAATAAAAACACTACCAGATTTTTTTTAATAATCATTTTTGGATTATTTATTATTCACGCCTTGACACCCATATGAGCTCCATATGAGCATAACATCGTTACGTCACGCCATGCAGCCAATATGAGCTCCGTTTACTGTCTCCGGAGCACTACAATTTCTTCACGCCGTGACACCCATATGAGCCCACTTATTGTTAGATATTCGTGAGCCGATTTTAATAGTTTGATGAATTCACTGCATGCATATTCGCGCGAGAACAACTTTATTTCATTTGGATGTGTTATTGTGAATCGTCATGTAATGACAATATGAGGGGAGCACTCATAAGGGATACACCGCTGTGAGACTTTCTATGCCGCAAAAGAAGATGTACATATAATGCCAATATGAGGTACATCGGTCTATCTGGGGCTCTTAACAAGTAGCCACACGTGTCAAGAAGCGTTATTATCACGGCAAAACTTGTAGATTGCCTTCCCGTGAGATTTTTCGTAAAATGCGATTGGACCGCCGCGCTAAGGCGACATCGCGAGACAGGTGCCAGCGACGCCACAATGCACGATCAGCTGGCGCCACTCGTCACACAATATATGAACTGATTTACAGCTCTCCAGAGGAATAATTGAGAAAAACGGTTAGAAAAATTCGATGTTCATTGTGAGATACTTGTGTTTATTATTTTTTTTCAGGGCGGAATTAAACAAATTTCCATTGGTTTCAAGAAATCTTTTTTTTCTGATGTTTAACAATTTTTAGTGCCTTTCCGGCTTGCTAGTGTATATGAAGTGTGAATAGTTACACTTCAGAGGAATGATTTCCATATTCAAATTACAGAAAATGAAGGATAACAACCATTTTTCTGCCAAATATGTTTTGTAGAAAGAGTTCGAAATATTTCAAACTGTTTCATTCCAAAAAAACCTACAAACTAACCGAAATGCACGCATTAAAAAAAAGTCAGATTACATGCAAAATGATCATTTCGGGAGAATTGCCCATATATGCACAACAACATTGTGATTATTGTTATATACTATGACTATATCGTTATGGTTTTGAACATGTGATGTTGAGGTATAACACCACTCTAGCAGCAGAAAATAAGGCCTAACTTTGACCATTTATTTTGGGAGTGGGAAAAAAGGAATAGGATTTCCTTTGAGAGGGTTTATTAAACACATAATCAAGTATACAAAAAGTTGTTTTATTATAATTTTCATGCAAAATGGCGGTGACAGAGCCCTTCTTGAAAAACGTGTTTTTTACAAATAGCTTCACGAGAAGACGAAATACAAAAAAAATTATAATCTGTATATTATTAGCTATGGGACTACGTAGGGATTTTTTTTAATCAAATTTTGCAAAAATGGCGCACTTTGACCGGTATAAATCGATTTTTGCCCAAAAAATAAGCAGTAAGTTGTATATAAAAAAAAAGTTTACATTTAATCAAAAAACGGCTACGTACTCCGATAGAAAATGTAATTCTGAAGCTACTATCAAAATTTCAAATCGATCCATGCAAAGGTGTTCGAGTAATCCGTCCTCCCAGTTTGGAAAAAGTGGTTTCGAGAAAAACGCGTACGAGCACTCAAATCCTTGAAGTTTTTGTTCAACTTTATTCTGCGAAGCCTGCACCATAAGGGATAACACCATCCTAGAGTGATGTTGTCCCTTAATAATCATTATTATAGTATATAAGTATGTAATAATGAAACAAGGATTATTACGCAATTACAAATTTTATTAAAAAAATTATTATATATATTATTATACGTATTATAATTATTGTGTATGTTGGAATTATGTAATCATAGTTTTGAAAGCAGGAATATGTATTATTACTATATAATAATAGTAATCATTGAATAGTATGCAATTATAAATATTGTAGTCCCTAGATCTACATATATATGTACGAGGCTTGGGGCCCGGGTCTACGAGCCTAGAAATTCCGAAAACAAGAGAAAGCGCGCGCGAGAGAGAGAGAGAGAGAGAGAGAGAGAGAGAGAGGGAGAGGAGAGAGTAGTTGGCACGACGAGTGTGTGCTGCACGAGGGCGTATGGGACTGGATCTTCACGAGGCGACAGGGGTAGTAGTAAAACGTACAAAGGGCTTACGGAGACACAGAAATTGGAAGAGCGGGAGTGGGGGGTGAAGAAGTCGAACGGCAGAATACGACGAGCTTTGCGGGCAAATAGAAAAGGTTCGAAGCTGCTCGGGTATGGCATTTTTGAGCATCGAAAGCGGGATCGCGTGCCATTTCAGGTCACGTCAAATTAAACGTTTCTCTAACGTTAACGTCGTATTTGCGTGCCGAATCGTTTCCTCCTCACTCCACGAATTCTCGTTCCTCCTCCCGCCATCTCTCTCTCTCTCTCTCTCTCTCTCTCTCTCTCTCTCTCTCTCTCTCTCTCTCTCTCTCTCTCTCGCTCTCTCTCTCCTGGCGACGAGAGAAAACGAGGGGTCTTCCCATTGGATTTTTCGCCGAGTTTTCAGCTCGTCGAAGCTCGAAACGATAGCGAGAGGAGCAAAAAAAGGAGAACGGAACATCCTACCGATTTTTATATTCCCTCCCTCATCTCGTTCTTTTCCGCGGCACGCGGAGACCCGGGGTAGGGCAGTTCCGCGGTTCCCGGAACCGGCTGGAACACTCTTCCCATTGCTAAATCGCTGCCTCGCTATTATTCCCGCTGATAGATCGTCTTTTTTCGCCGAGAGCTCAAAGAAACCGGCGAGAAATGAAAAAATTATAATTATTAAGTGTCGTAAAAATCATTACGGTGTCCATGAGGATAGCACAATTTTGAGCTCTATTTTTTTCCTTTTTCTCACCATCCCAATATCTTCTTTAACCTTTTAAGGACGGGAGTGGTCGTTATATCGACCAGCCAGGGGGCACATAATATTCAGGCAAGGGGACTCACGAAAACCAAACACCCTGAAGGGATCACATTTTCGCCACATCCACGTTGTTGATCCTGGGTCACGCTGAGAGCAAAAGTTGGCGTATTTCTGAAAATAATGCACGATTTTCCTGCAATCTTGTGACATACTTTGGGCAGTGAGTATGTTTACTGACGAAGCTTGTTCTATAATAACTGGCGTCCTTGAAATATTCTTCAGGATGACATCTAGAACATATATGCCTATTTTGTTGTAGTCAGTGCATCCACAATGTGAGTATATACATTTTGAGGCCAACCAAGCAGAGAAAAAAATTTGGCCTTGAAATGGCTATTTTCAAGGTCAAGGATGCCACCGGGATTTTTTTCATTATTTTTCACGTATTCAGCGCATCAAATTAGGGGGCATCCATTAATTACGTGAGGTGATTTTGGCGATTTTTCGACCCCCCCTCTCCCCCTGATGAGATGTGAGATTTCGCTCGACCCTCCCCCCTGCCCTAATCTTACGTGAGATTTTTCAAAATGCATACGTTCACGGAAAATAAATTGTAGTAGAAGTAACTGCGGTTGTAGTACCATTTACTCCACCATGTAAAGTAGTGGAGAGACTCTCCCTACGTGAAAAAATTACGTGATTACTAAAATTACGTGATATTTGCCGAAGCCCCCCTCTCCCCCACGTGAGATTGGGTAAGATTTCGTTCGACCCCCCCCCCCCTCCTAAACGCCACACGTAATTAATGGACGCCCCCTTACGTAGGAATACGCTTTCAAACCTTTTTAAATAAATTTTTAGAATTGGACTTTTCGTTGCGGACGGAGTTGCAGTTATGCTTGGGAATCCAATTGAGAAATTAATCGATTTTATTGATATTTTTTATGTAAAAAAAGTCGATTTTAATGGACATTTCCCCGTCCTTAAAAGGTTAAGAGAAAAAAAATAGTCGCGAAAGCTGCGAGCCGTTAACAAATATTTAGAGATCGCTCAAGCCACGAAAAATTCAAATTTTCATTACAAATTCGATTTTTCTCGTCCACTTCTCACCCATGCATTTCACGCTTTATAATTTTTAAATTGACCTCCCGAAAGCTCTAGGCGGCCAATGAATATTCAGTGGTCGCTCAAGAGCTTCAAAATTTTCAATTCTCGCCATTTTTTTTGCTCTCTTCCCTCACAAATTTGACGCTTTGTAAAATTTTCTAAACAATTAATCCTTTTTTCTTTAGAAACCGATTTTTCAAATTCACCTCACACTTCTAACCCAAGAATTATAATCTTTGTTCTCATAAAATAATGATTTAAAGCTCTGGTCCCTAAACATAATTATAGATCGTTTCTGAATTTCGAAAACCTTTCGTAACCACCAAATATTCATTGACCCCCCAGAGCTTTCGCGAGGTTCATTTTTAATTATAAAGCGTAAAATTAATAGGTGAGAAGTGGGCGAAAAAATCGATTTTTTAATGAAAATTTGAATTAGTGGGAGGCTTGAGCGACCTCTAAATATTTTTTGACCGCTCGCAGTTTCCGCGACAATTGTTTTTTCTTCCAAGAAGACAATTGCATGGTGAGAAAAAGGAAGAAAATAGAGCTCAACATTGTGCCACCCCAGTGTCCATATTGAAAGTAGCAATTTTCGTCAGATGAGAGTAAACGACGTTCTTTTTTTGCTACCATCTAGGGAAAACAATTTCCAATTGTCATCAAACATCCCGGGCTAGACAAAAACTGAGAGAATGAATGTAATGAAGTTGGGCTTGTATGGGTTTCGTCGATACCAATTTTCCAATATAGAGATGAGCATCCTCATCGCTGCCCTCGTGTGCCTCCCCATCGCCCGATCGAGCAATTTGTATTGTTAGGAAACATTGAACAAAAGTAATTGAATAAAATAAAATAATAATGTGATAAAAAGTAAGAATTGCGACAACAAAAGTGAAAAGGGCGTCATAGACTGTCCTAAAGTTACTACACCGTGACCTTCCACCACTTTGGAAGTTACGAGTGGCCGCTTCGTCCCTTCATAGCACGCGTACCGTTATCACGAACGCGAGTACTTCGTGAGAAATATGAAATGTAATTATAGTACAAATAACCGTAGCCCGGAGTTGTTTCTGGTCAAATATGAGAAAGGGGACATAGAAGGATAGGAAGAGGTAGTGATTTCGATCGAAATTGTGCCATTTCGATTTCCAAACCCCTTCATACCCCCTTGGCTACCCGCAATGCACCCCCCCCTTCCTTTCGCGCTGGAGCGCGCGCGCTACCTCTCCGTGATTGTGTATTTACATTCGATCTCATCTCGTAAATTGGTCCCATCGCGACAGTGCCCGCGTTGTACTCTTCGTTATTACACGTTTCGTTATGTGTATATATATGCGCGCGCGTGTGTGTGTGTGTGTGTGTGTGTCCAAAAGCGAGATTGACATCGTGGAAAGACACGATATTGTTACGAATATCGTTACGGAAAGTTTTATTTTTTCTCCAAACCCCACCCTCTGATGTCCTCTTCTTTTTTTCATTCTTCTATTTTATTACCTCCGACTCAACCCTTTCTGTCGTTGCCACGCACGACGATGAATTTAAAATCATCCCCGTGTCTGCATCGTGGTGCTCGGCGATTGCGGGGCTCACCGCGAAATCTACCTATCGTATTTCATTTGACAATTATAGACGTCGCGAACTTTTCTCCCTCTATATATATACACAGATACTCGAATATATATTTCCACAAGAAGTGGCCTCGGCACGCTCCTCATCAATCCGTATTCGTCGTACACCGTTCGTATTTTCATATATATATATATATATATATATATATATATATATATATATATATATGTATATATGGGGAAAGGATATTTCGATGCCGTTGTATACATGTAATGTTGGCTATGAGAACATCCGGCTGTATTGAGGATAGGTCGTAAATTTTTTTTAAACGAATCGATTTTGGCTACAGTACAACCCTTGGAATGAACTTTGTATAAATATGTTTACATTTATCGGGAGATGATTTTGAAGACATTACGATTCACGTAATGCAGAGTATGGGGTCCGCAAGGCTGGATGAGTATGAGGACGGTTCTCGAAGTCGAATGTCTTCAAAACGAGCTTCCCATGGAAAGAGAGAGAGAGAGAAAGGGAGAGAGAGAGAGAGAGAGAGAGAGAGAGAGAGAGAGAGAGAGGGAGGGAGAGAGAGAGCGAGAGGCTTTCGCGTAACGTTACGCGACATCGTGTACCTCCTTACGCCTTGTTATATGTAGCCGGCTCGGGAGCCGTCGCGCTCCTGTTCTATAATTTATTTTATGCTTTAAAGGCGCCCCCGGGCTGCAAAAGAGAAGGCGCGCGCGTACCGACTGTCACGCTTCTTCCCGGTCAGGGGTCGAGTGGTACTGCTAGCCCCCGAGAACTCGAAACTTCGTTAGAATGCCGGTAAATAAGCAGAGAAGAGCAGACAAAGACAGAGTAAAAAAATAAAACAGCCAACCCCTTGGAGCTCATCGCCGAGGCTCACATAAATTAGACCATGTCGCGCTGCGTCGAAGCTAAAAAGGAACGATAATAAAATAATAATAATAATAATGAAATCAAGGAAAAACGGAGACGAATGTAACGGAATAAAGGGATGATGGGGTGCGGGAAAAACATCGGTCGTTGCGGCTTAATCGACGAGCGTTCAACCCTCGTAAAGTACATTTTAGTTTGAGTTTCTCGTTCTTTTTTTTTATTTTTCAACTTCTGTACATCGTCAACGAGGTAGAAAAACTTTAGCTAGCTCGGCGATCTTGACAGCAGGGGCGAAAGGGCGGGTCGTGGTCTCTCTCTCTCTCTCTCTCTCTCTCTCTCTCTCTCGCTCGCTCTCTCTCTCTCTCTCTCTCTCTCTCCCGTGTACTACGGGACCAAAGATCTTTCCTAGGATCAGTGACACGTTGATTTGTGATTTTTGTCGCTATATTACGTGCCTATTGTTATAGTTTTTTTTCCATCCCCATTTTAACCTCCCTGAGCCCAGGCCCGTTTGTTTCGCTTTCTCTGTTCTCTTGATCTTTGAACCGTACAGGGCCCGGTGTTAATTTATCCGTATACACGAGAAGAAACGGCCGACTGACCGATTTACCTGCCAGCCATATAAGAGAGAAACAGGTGAATTTCTCGGTGGCGTAGGAAAATTCTTGAAGCAACGGCTGTCGTCCCTCCGTAGCCTCGATGCAACGAACTAGAAATTCTGTCAGCTCGAAACGGAATTGTGCGTATCGCGAGCGAGCCCGCAATAAAATTATTTCGTATCTTGGAATCTCGGGTGAATTGCTGAAACGAGTGTGTGTGTGTGTATATACATCAAATGAAAACTAAGAGATCGTGGGGATAAGAGAGGGAGAGAGAGAGAGAGAGAGAGAGAGAGAGAGAGAGATTTGAGGCAAGGTCTGCTCACTTCAACGTGTAAATCCCAATTGTATCTTGCGATGCTATCTCATACGTTACAAGAGCAGTGACAGCTGAGACGAAAAGACTCATCTGGTTTTCCGTCCTTATTGCTTGTTCCCTCAAATTTAATTGCCGAGAGGACAGACCCAAGTTGCCCAGCGGCTAAAAAGTATAGTTCTATTTCAATTGGCAATTTGATGGTTGTCGATAGCCGTGATGCATCTTGTTCATTTTTTCCATAAAAGAATGTTCATATATATATATATATATATATATATATATATATATATATATATATATATATATATATATATCAGTATCGGACAAAAAAAAGTACGCATCGTTCAAAATTCAAGATTGGTGCTATTATACTTACGAAAATAGTTAATGGAGTACTTCCACAGCTGTTTCAACGATACTTTATAAGTTCACGTCTACATTTTCACTGAAACATCATAAAATTATTCGAAAGCTGAACGAAAACAATTTCAACGCATAGGATGCCAATTTCAGGTTGGACAGAAAAAAAGTACGTACATATACACTAGGCAAAAGAATTAAAGGATATTGAAAAAGTCCGCCAATTTTAGGGTCATTTTCAAATAGCTGTAACTCCTTGAAAAATGGTCGTACAACAAAATAAAAAAAGCAAATTGAAGGTGTGAAACTCTAGTTTTGAGATATTGAGCTCAACAATTTTTCGCAACAGCCATCTTTTAGTAGCCATCAACAAACCAAAGTAAAAAAAAAATTCAAAATTTTTGCTCATCTTTCACAGTCTGCACGGACTTGAATACATTTTTTTGAATGATCGGATTAAAAGGATCGTCTAGCTGGATTCGTCCCCTTCAAATTGAGCAGTGGGAGAGCTCTTTACGATTTTTTCTCGCTGAGTTATCGATGTTCAAGGCAAAAATGTCACTTTTGACTTTGATGACTGATTACTCGGAGACTAATGGTCGCACAGAAAAAAACCAGAGGGTTTTGGAAACTTTGAAGTATTCTCTATAAGATGCTTTTAATATTTTTTAATCGAGATTTTTTTTATGCGGGAAAATGGATTCAAAAACACGTGAAAAATGGCATATTTACGAATATTGTTTTAACTAAGGATTATTTTGCCAATATCGAATAGATTTAAAAAAAATCGGTTTTTTTATGACCTCAAAGTATCCTAAAAAAGCCCTCAAAAGTTTAAACCTCTGCGATTTTTTTTTCATTGTGTTCCGAATGTTCGAAATTGTGGTTTTTGCCAAAAATCGATTAAAGGCTAAATCTACCACCTTTTATTCGTCTTTTGAGAATCACTATTTTTTTTGGCACTGATCCGAATTTCCAGTGCCCAAAAATGTTGATTGTTGAACAACGGGAACAAATTTTTGTTTAATGAAAAAAAATTAATTAAAAAAAGTTTTTTTTTTACAAAAAAAATTAATTAAAAAAAAATCGAAAAAAAATTGTTAGATTTTTTTTATAGCGCTGAACGTTTTTCATGATACGACGAGCGATTGGAGTTGTTGGAATTCACAGTTTTAAACATTTTATTCACCACCGGCATTAGCGTAACCTAAAGCGTACCACGTAGAGGTTGCTCGGTTGGATTTACGCTTCTTTGTGTGTGTGTTCCACACGCACACATTCAAAGAACTGTGAATTCCAACAACTCCAATCGCTCGTCGTATCATGAAAAACGTTCAACGCTATAAAAAAAATCTAACAATTTTTTTACGATTTTTTTTTTGATTAATTTTTTTGTCGAGAAAAACCTTTTTTTAATTAATTTTTTTTTTCATTAAACAAAAATTTGTTTCGAGAAGTTACAGCTATTTGAAAATGACCCTAAAATTGGCGGACTTATTCAATATCCTTTCATTCTTTTGCCTAGTGTATATAAGTATAAGTACCCAAAAAAAAAGAAAATATGTCATAACACCGCGCATCTAATATTTTGTGTGACCACCTTTTGCTTCGATAACAGCCTGTAAACGCCGAGGCATACTTTCTACAATATTGTGAATTTGCTGTTTGCCGATATTGTCCCAGGTCTCCCGCGAAACATCAAAAAGCTTTACTTTGATTATTACGTTGCCCTTATTAACATTTTGGTCTAAAATAGACAACAGATTTTCTATAGGATTTAAATCTGGCGATTGTGCTGGCCAATCCAAAAGTTTGATCTGCGAAAAACGGAAAAAGGCCTATAATTTTCGAGCCGTACGTTTAGGATCATTGTCTTGTTGAAAGATGAATTGATCCTGCAGACCGATCTTTAGCAGCGATTCGTCCAGATTTTCGTTTATGATATCAATGTAAACATCGGCGATCATAATATCACTGATTGGAACCAAATTTCCCACTCCTGACCATGCAAAACACCCCCACACTAAAACCCTTCCCCCTCCGTGTTTGACAGTCTTTTGAATAGCTTTTTCAAGAAGCTGTTCTTCCGGCTTAATCAAAACGCGTGATCGTCGTATGCCCAAATAAGTCAAACTTGCTCTCGTCACCCCAAACAACTTCTTTCCAAAAGGAAATCGGCTTATTCGCGTATTTTTTTGCAAACTCGAGCCGCTTGATTTTCATTTGCTTTGCGAATCAGAGAGCGACGTTGTGCAAAACTATTTTTTAAGCCTGCTCCTCGAAGTCTCCTACGGACTGTTCGGTCGGAAATGTTCAGGCCTGTATTTTCGATAATTACACGGCTATTAATCGTCGGATTTTTCTTTACCTCCCTGATAATTTTGCGATCGTCCAATGCAGTTGTTTTTCTTCCTCTATCTCGTCCATTTTATCACCGACTATACCTAATTCCTTGAACTTCTCGCATATTTTTCTCACTGCACCTTCACTAATGTCATATTTTCGACCACTTTCTCTTTAAAAAATACCTTTTTTTTGTCTCTAATTACCAGTTCTCGCACTTGAATTGCAATTTTCGGCATCACGGATTCATTGCTACCGTACTCGAACGCAGGATATCGATAACTGGCCGAAAAATCGTCAAATCTATATGTTTACCTTCCGTTTGTCTTCCTAAGCTTCGTTTTTTTCCTTCCTTTGCCTTCCTAAAGCGTACTTTTCTTTGTCCAGCATATAACAGGCACTCTTCGCACTGAAATCGTTCTCTTTCTGGTTTCACATATTTGTAACATTGTTTCAACGGCAGCGCAAAGGCAAGACAATGAACTTTGGTCATGACTGCTCAAGGTTTGGTTTATTGATGATATTTGAAATGAGAATAGGACATAAATGGAAATTGAACGGTGCTGTGTGTGTGTGTGTGTGTGTGTGTGTGTGTGTGTGTGTGTGTGTGTGTGTGTGTGTGTGTGTGTGTGTGTGTGTGTGTGTGTGTGTGTGTGTGTGTGTGTGTGTGTGTATATACACGTGTGTGAGCGTGTGCGTGTGTGTGACTAACACTGAAGGATAAGCGGTCGGGGTCAGGCTCCGGCGGTCCGTCGAGTTAAACAGCGTTGTGCATGGCCGACACTCAGAGCGGTGACCGCTTAGCCGTGCACCGGCTGGCGCATCAACCAGTGAACGAAAGGCCAATACTTCCGGTACCTTGGTGTAGATCCTTGAGTTAAAGTATGTGCACCAGAGAATCAGAAGAATATGGGTCCGTCTATACCGGTACGGCTTTTCCACAGTTTCCCCGTGCCCTCGGCAAATGCGGTATAGTGTAGCTTAAGACAGCTGTGGACGCAACGGAAGTTAGGTTAGATTAGCGAAGTGCGGGTAGAGAGTGATAGGAATTGGTTCAATTGGCAAGCGTAATACGTAAAATCCCGCAAGGTTATACGTTGTAAGAAAAATGTATATATATATATATATATATTATTCCTAAACAAATCTACGCCAGATAATATTCTCACTCGAAACACACTCGTCGGGCTGACATATATGCGTGCACGAGTATCAATTGGCTTTCGGCTTGGGTAATTCAATCGCATTCCCACTCCGCAGGAGAGAATCGCACATATATGGGAATGTAAATTATTCCCGTAGCTGAATCATGAAGGCTGCAGTCGATACAGTAGGTTGAATAAGTGAATGTCTTCCCTGCATTTGAATGCACAAATGCCCAATACACAGATACACACACACATACTCGAGCAAACGAAGGAAAAATCCATACAAGCCTGGTAGAGCCGCTTGGTAAAGGGCAGGTTGTGTGATGTGCATCGCATCGTATTGATATGCATGCGTTTAATATATATATATATATATATATATATATATATATATATATATATACGGAAGTTTGTTGTTTTCGCAGTATAAAAGTCGGAGTTGCCTGGCTTGCGGAAGTCACACGATACATATACGAGACCCTCTTCTCCCTCGCCGTCTCTCTCTGCATCTAGTTCCAAGCTCGTCGCATCGGGGGCCAAGAGTGAGTACAGTACTTGAGGAAAAATGCTGCGACGACGACGTCGATGTGGGGGTGTGCCGGGGTTGAGGAGGTGGAAAGGGGAACAAAAAAGAAATATGGCCGCGGTGATTGTCGCGCACGAAAGCCGCGAGGGCGTTCAGGAGAGGGTCGTGAAAGCCCCGTCCAGAGCCCGGGGGGTTGGGTGAAGGTAAAGCGAGGGCCGGGGGTTGCGCTACGAGAGTTGCACTCCGCAGGAAGCACATAGGTGGAAGCGAACAGGAAAGAAAATTTCGCGAGGGATGAAACGCGTGCCGGGTAGAAAGGGGGAAGGGGCAGGAGAGCTTGCGAGAAAAGGGTTTAACTTGGAAAATCGACAAATCGACGTGAACGAGAGAAAGGAAGAGCTGGAGCGAAGTCAGAGAATGGAGGAGAAGTGAAAAGACAGAGAGAGAGAGATATAGGAGGCAGCGACATAGACTGTGAGAGAGGCATTGAGGAGTGGCGAATAAATTTCGAAAGTTTATCGCGGGATCGCATGCCTGGGCAAAGTCACTTTATTACTGACGGATCGGAGAGGAGCGAAACGAGCCTTACGCGAGTCTCTATACACTCCTCCAACTCGCTCCCTTACCTTTCTCTCCCTCTCCTTTCGATCTCTCTCTCTCTCTCTCTCTCTCTCTCTCTCTCTCTCTCTCTCTCTCTCTCTCTCTCTCTTTCTCTCGGTATCAGCCGTTTCAACGTCCTCTTCCCCTCCGGTCTCTTTATCAATTCCTGTATGGCTATAGGACTCCGATTATTCTCTTTTATATTGCCCGAGCCTTTGCGAAATCCGAGTGTACATTTTTTCTCGTTCCAATTTTGCCAGTGCTTCTTCGACTTGCATTGCCCGAGTATACACAACGAGCTGCTGCATCGATGGAGCGTTTCATGAAGCGCGGCTGTTGGGCTTTATTTCGGTTTTTGGCTATTAAGGCTGGGCTCTGTTAAAGACATCCTAAGACAAAATGATGATCGGAATGAGGTATATTTAGACTGGAATTGAGGCAGTGCTGTGGCAGCAGCATTTTGAATAATTGATAGAATCGTGGTGATATTGATTGGTATTATTGATCTAAGGGTACAGCTTTATGGACTGTCAAAAGTAACGGCACTTTGGTAACTTACTAGTTGCTAGAGTAGCACCAATAGTCCCTTTAACGATCAGGTCAATGCTAGCAGGTTACTGTGATGATACATACACGTCGTATACATACATATATATTGCCTATACATCGAAAAAAATGGCTTGTGCTGACCAAATCCGTCATATCGGCTGCTGACAAATTATTTGTCTGAATATTTCGTTGCCCAACTGTAAATTAACAATTTCATTAATCCAAGTGAATTTTTTTCTCCGTATGCTGTCAATGAGGAGCTGCGATGACTGTAGTGTGAATGAAAAAACTGTAATGACCGTACAGTCAATGAGAAACTGTGCTGACTGTACTGTCTACGAAAAACGAACGACAGGCTTCATGTGACATCAGTGCTGTTGATGCCGTCCACTATCATATGTAGGACAGCTGATTGTCCCTAGAGATGATCACCGACTCGATTTCTGCAACGTTCCCCCTTCTTAAATTTCTTTTAGGAGAGACCCTTTCGGGAAACAGACACGCAGTTAAATATAATTTCGATACAGAAACAACTCGGCAGCCAGGAGGCACCGGGACCCAGTACTTGAATTACGTGCACATTCGTATACATGTATCTACGTGCTGTATATACGTCTGTTTAAAGAGAAGTGCCAGCGACAGGCACAGAGCTCGTCGTCGCATTGTCATGGCACAGGAAGCCCCCGTAGTACGGGCTCACAATAATTATCGGCGACGAACGCGGAATTATATATCGTGTGTACGGCCTGTATAGCCGGCGTGTTCATTCGCCGGATTCGCGCATGGTAATAGTTCAGACATGCGAACCCGCTTCTAGGACGTGGTACGGGTTTGTTGTACGTGTGTCCACGCATACTCATAAATGAACATGGACGAGAGTGTATGATAGCATGCGCCAGGAGAATGGGTGACGTTCTTATGCGCTCAGTTCCTCTGACATTAATAATGTCTTGCCTCTCTCGGAGTGAGCGCAAGAGAGCCACGGAGCCCTCTTGTCCCCGCGACGAAGGCGGCGGATGAGGAGGAGGAGTCGTAACGGCACGCGGGTGCGGAAAGAACGAAAAGAGCGAGAACGAACGGCCCGGAATCGCGTATATGCAAGATATTCGAGACAGAAAAGGGTACAATACAGACATAGACTGCGTCATTGAAGTGGCGTAGGAGCGCTAAAGAAACAGCCATTGAGGAACGCCAAGAGGGCAAAAGAAGATGGTGCGGGGAGGGAGGGGAAAAAGAGGTTGTTGGGAGGCGAGGGTACCACACCGTGGTACCAATCTCATGCCTTATTCCCAGAGACCCCAGAAGCTTCTAAATTGGAGTGTAATTTCAGTCCTCCTGGCGTACATACGTAGGATGGCGTCATCACCCGAGCAAGTGGCAGCGAGAATGTCGCATCGATACCATTCCCTCCCATCTCTCTTTCTTCTCTCTCTCTCTCTCTCTCTCTCTCTCTCTCTCTCTCTCTCTCTCTCTCTCTCCATTGTTATCCATCTTAGTCCTTTGACACTCTGTCATCGTAGTGTTCTCTTCCTCTTGCTCCCTGTCTCTATCTGTTCCCAGCTCATCCTACCAACCTCAGAGCATCTGCGAGCATCGCGGGTGCACAGTTGTAGCACTTCTCCCAAACTTATCCGCTCACATACCGTGCCTAAGATAAATCAGCAGGAGCATAATCGCCGGGCCAAGATCTCTGAAGAGTATCAGTCTTTCGATCCTAGTACAGCTATGAGCCAATGGAAAAGGAGAGAGGCAAGCCCGCAAACGAGTAACACGGGCTATGGCTGTTGACTGGCCAAGGGAACTGGCCCCGAGGGAGACAATCTCTTCAAGGGAGAGGGGGATAGGTTAAACTGCCCCTGCATGGTTCACCAGGGGCGGAGGACTACCCGTAGTTTCACGTTTGGCTACCAACACTTGGGCAGCTACCGATTCTCGACAGCCTCTCTCCTTCTCTCAACTCTGCCATGTAGGCTCGTCTCCCGCTACCTCTCTCTCTCTCTCTCTCTCTCTCTCTCTCTCTCTCTCTCTCTCTCTCTCTCTCTCTGCCTCGGTCTTATTCTGTGGATTGTCATCCAGGTTGCTTGGCCAGCGAGGAGAGCACCGCAAACCAGCAGCATAGAGACAAAGGGGCGGTCCGCGCTTTCATCCTGCCGACGTTGAGGTACCCGCTACGACTACCGCCGCTCACGCTTTCCCCGTATGCCCATATATACATGTCCATGTGTGGTTGTTTTCCCAAGTGTGCGCACAGTTGTACGCGGCCGGGATAGCCTCGACGTGTACACGTACCACCTCCTAGTGGGACAATAAGAGGTCCGCATGCGGGTCCAACCGATCCCACGTCCTCCTCCTCACGGTTGTAGTTTCTACTGCTACTGCGCTTATTCCAGTAGCACCGACACCACTAATACCGTGCATATAATATGTCTACAACACGGAGAGAGATCTCGCGAGCATACCCGACGCCGTATCTTACCCGTAGTCGTACAAGGACGTCCATCTATCATCCGATTCGTTCTTGCAGCTTCTTACGCGTTTTGCGCAGACCACAAACCGAACGCTCATTTCAACTCTCTATCTCTCCTCGTCATTAGCTACGTCATCATCAGCAGGATTGAGCTCGATGGATTTGGCGAGTTTGAAATTGGAACGTGGGGTGGTCCGAGATGCAACAGGTGCGAGCGATTGGGAAATCATTGCGGAGGAATGGACCTGGGCGAACTATTGGAAAATTGTTGAGGGACAATGGATACCTGAACAAATGAGAAACTGGTACAGTAGTTTGGGGTTATAGAGAATCCTGGCGTTGACACGTAGACGCCTGCAACCTTATCATAGCTATGGGCTCCAGACAGTTAGAGGTAGCAGCCTTACCATAGCCAGTCTAAGCGCTTTGGGGACGAGCAGCCATACACCTTGATATTTGGGGATCTCGTATCCTCTGGTAACTGAAAGGAAACGCGAATCTGCGACCCAGACAGGATCGTCACAAGCTGGAAAACCCTTTTTATTGTTGTCAGCTATTTATGAGCGATGCAATTGGAGCAGGAAAATACAATTGAGTATTATACACCACAAGACACTACCGTCCACTTCATTTTCCTCAACCAAATGGACTCTAAGAACCGATAAACCCAAGCAAACGGAACACTGCCTAGTTAATCCTTTCCAACCAAGTGTACCCTGAAAACTATCCTACCCCAATAAACTGTACAGTGCCCGGTTGGTCTTCTCCAATCAAGCAGACTCGGAACATGATCTGAGCAATCAACGTTCCCACGCAATCTTGGGCCACTTACTAAGCTCAGTTGCACACCATAATTAGGAGTGTCGTCCTTGTGTTGGCTGCTGCATAGCAGCGAGACCCTCAACGATCGTTAAATCGAGAGCTTGGGCCACTATTCCGTAGCAATTAAGCCGGAAACCGACCTGTTCAAGTTATTTTCCGAGGCTTTTCTCGGATTCCGCGGGAGGTGAGCACACAGGAAAATCGGTTGATCAGCCGTCCGAGCGGGTTTGGCGGCCCTCTGAGGATCCATCGGAACTTGGCAACTCGCAATGGGTAAACTCTCAGGCTTGCGAGAGTGCGGTGTGTATACGGGATAAGTTCGAAGTATGTGCGCGCAGAGATACGAGGCGAATGAGAAAACGTGAATTGCGCGCTCGTGACGCGATGCTGAGCGCGCGGATGAGTGGCCGAGGGAGGGCGCTGTACTGCAGTTCTCTCGTCCCCCTTCTGGATGGAGACAGACTCCGGGGAGGAAAGGAGGAGGAGGAGGACAACACGGAGCAATGAGAAGATAAGAGAGACCCCCCAAAGGCCTCGGGCCGGGTGCCTCGCGGCTTCGCATCGAGTCCTGAACTTCTCCTCTCGGGTGGTCCTTAACGTTCTCCACCAAGAGGGGGCCCCCCTCGTATTCTTTGTCTCGTTCTCTCTTGCTCAGCCTGGGCTCGCGCGACTAGCATTCTTCTTTTACAGTATGCGCGCCGAGGGCTCGACTCCCCCCCCCCCCCCTTGCCATCACATTCGTTCGTTCTTCCTCGTGTTCTCGCCCTCTTCTTCATCCGCGATATTCCTCTCGTTCTATCTGGCAACGCTTTCTATCTTTCTCTCTCTCCTTTGCTGAGAGCAATCCAGGGCCCTCTGCGTCCCGTTGGGGCCCTTCGAAAACAGCTCTCCTCCACAGCTCTACCCTACGAAAGCAGCCTCGCGATCGCGCCATCCCGTCCAACGCAGACCGATCTCCCCTTCCGAGAAAGCCACATCGGGAGCAGGGGCTCTCTCGCTCCTCTTCCACCTTATTCTTTGCTCTTTCTCGAGACGCCACGATTGCGAAAAGGCGCCGCGGAAGATGCGCCCCAAGAAGGCGCCTCCCGCGTACATACGAATAGGGATAAGCGACTCATCGCTTTCTCTCGCTCTCCCTGTCGCGATCGCGAATTCCCGGACCTGGGGCCACTTACATAATTCGTCGCGGTTCATCGCCTCCCTCTTTCTATCTTCCTTCCTCCCTCTTCGGCATCTCGTTCCCGTAGTCTTCCCAATTTCTTCTCGCTTCCCGCGTATTTCGCTTGTCCTTTGGTGCGCGAATATTCTCTCCGGTCCTCTCGCTGTCTGTGTCTCGATCTTCCTCGGGCTCCGTACGAATTTCATGTGTATCTCTTCAGTATCGGGGACGAGCAGCTCGCGAAGATAGAAGCCGTCATCTCCTTACGGTCCTCCATTCCCTGTTGTTCCTACCATTCTTTTTCCTCGTGCGCTTCTTCTTTTGCCCTTCTCACTCCTCTTCAACCTCTTCTCTTATTTGTTCGCTCTTCTTCCTCTTCATTCACCTCCTTTCCATCTGCCACTTTGTCTTACTCCTTTGCTTCCTCCTCCTTCAATCGGCGTCTTCGTCTTCCACCTTTTTTTTCTTTTCCCCTTCCTTTGCTTCTCTCCGACTCCTCTCATCCCTCTATTTTTTCTTCCGTTTCTTCTTTATCTGCCTTTTCATACCCCGCCCCTTCTTTTTCCTCTCCTCAGTCCTTTGCTTTCTCTACTTTCTCCGCCTTTTCTTCTTCTTTCTCCTTTTCTTCTTCTTTCTCCTTTTCTTGCTCCGTCTCTTCTTTGCCCTCCACTCCCCCCTACGCTTCTCTCTTTCTTTACGGCCTTCCCACCGACACCTGTCGCCAAACGTTTCCTCCATTTCCCTCCCTTTCCCTCTTTCTTCCATTCGCCATTCAATTCCTCACCACAAGAATTTCATTGCGTAAGAAAACGACGACGAAAAGCAGCGCGAGAAGAAGAAGAAATTGACCGCATAACTGCGAATTATCAGGCATTAGAAACTCCCGGCGCTCATGCGTCACGTAATAATTCGCTCGGGCAATTATCAAAAAATACTCGTTTCTTATTTCGGATTATACAGCCGGAACGAGTATATAGAAAACGCGTTCGCCTTTATGATGAAACTAAACTCGACACTCTACCGTAATTACAACCTGTTTTCTCTACTTGTACCCAGCTATAATCTAATATGGACGAGCCAACGTCCTTTTTTCCTTCTTCGTTTTTTATAATATAATCGCTGATATTACGTGACGCGTAAAAGCGTCAGAATTTCTAATATAATATACATGTATTTGTCGCTGCACTATTATATATATATATATATATATATATATATACACATATGGCAGAGATCATTACGAAAGGTGGCTCATAAGTATTTATCAGAGCAGTCGTTCAGACTAACGTGTAGATCCGTATCGTTCTCGTGTTAACTAGGCTCCCTGTTCGAGCGCGCTTTCTGTGACCAATGTGTATAGACACCCATACACACGCACGTGGATGAAAACGTGCACGCACACACATACACAGATATATCAATGTGTATATGGATACACGCAACCAAGCACGTACACATATATGACGAAAATATAAGTACATAGAATGGCCGAGGAGGAACTAGCGGTAAAAAATGAATGGCTCGTCGTGCAATATAATCATTGAGTTGCGATCTGTCTCTCCATGTCACTAAAAGAGCATCAGCAATAGCAAAATTCTCTGCCTCTCTCTCTCTCTCTCCCTCTCTCTCTCTCCCTCTCTCTCTCTCTCTCTCTTACTCGCTTTCTCGCGCTCGCCGGATTAAATCAGTTAAAGTCTCTCAAGGAATCGCACACTACGACACGTGGTCGCGATCGCGGGTTCTTGGATATAGCATAATTAAACTCGCTCGCGTTCCCGACCTCTCGGCTTTGCTTCTCATTAAATGATCCATAGAATCTCCCCATATACATATATCTACATATATGTATGTATGTACCCGATTAGAAATTTGAGTAGGGAAAAAGTACTGCTCTTTATCTGCCTTCCCTAGATAATATTAGGCCATGGTCAGCCCTTCCAGCGTGAATCAGGTTCGCCACGTAACAGGTTCAAGCCCCGATCCGCTGTTCCCTTTTTCGGGAACTGATCAGGAAGTGGCGGGGGAAATGAGTGGGGAATTACCAGGAAAGTCATGGGAAATAGATCGAGAAATCACGGGAACTGGACAGGGAAATGATCAAGTACTCTAAGGGCTTTTGGCGATGTACCCGAGTTGAATACATAACATTAGGTGGTACCGATACTTATTATTTTTCAAGTATCACAAAATCGTAAGCGTAAGTGCCCGCTGTGAGCATACTACTCCTGTAGGTGGTACAACAATGGGTTGCAGTCTTATCGGTGTACGATGATACCTTGGTTAGGCGAAGCGCTTCGCTTGAAACCACCTGGCGGATTGTTGGCGAAATACATTCAGATAATGTCTTCCCAGACAGAACATTGATATTTCCTGACAACCCGTGCAGAAATGTGACAGGGCATCCCCTACTTTGTGTCGGGCCCTGGCCAGACTGGCCTTTTCTGATTTACCTAACCGTACCCTTCCATGGAACAAACCGGGAAGATCGCTAAATCATTTTTTTACGGCTCACCCTCTATGTTTGGAAATTACAATCTTCTGGCCGGGATACAATGCGAACAAGTACATCTTCACGTAATATCTCCCCGGCCAGAACATTGACATATCCGGAAAAGTGGAGCCTGTCTTCAAGAACTGTGTAAATCTACTTTGCTGTTCACTTCATCAAAGATATTTATAATTGATTGGCATGTGTTTTAATTCTATTCAGCATTAAAAGCATTCATTTTATCAATGATAATCGACGAGAATAAGAATGCCTATCATAAATACCGGGCATACATTAAGTAATGATTTCAGAATAACGAATAGCCAAATTATTTAATGAGGCAAAAAAATAAAGCAGGTGATTCGTGGTTTCTTAACGCCTTGTCGCCCTGTCGAAAAAAAATCAATGTTCTGGCCAAGAAGACATCTGAATGTATTACGTCAACAATCCGCCAGGTGGCTACAAGCGAAGCGCTTCGCGTAAGCAAGGTACCATCGTACGAGGACCAAAGTTCGTCTTGTGCGTTGTACAACGTACAGAAGTGCACTGCTTACAGCGCGCACTTACGCTTATGATTTTGCGATTTTTGTGAAGTAACCCTTTGCAATTTGCTATTTTACTGGGGTAGGTGGCAAAAAGCCTTTCCAGAACTTGATCTTTGTCCTGTCCAGTTCATAATCAGTTCCCAATCTGTCCCCGGGGCCTGGCCTAAGTCCCGTTATATGTCGAACCTGATCCCCACTGGGCGGCCTGACCATGACCTCATATTATTTAAGGAAGGCAGATCAGGGGCAGGACTTTTCTCCGACTCAAATTTCTACACGGGAAGGCGTTCCAAAACCTCGAAACACTGCTTTACTTTTTGCCTTATTGAATAATCTGGTAATTCGTTATGATCAAATTAAGAGTTATTGTAATACCGGTCTTTGCGATAAACATTTTTATTCTTATAGAATATCATTGATGAAAAGAATGCTTATGATGGTGAATAGAATTACAACAGATGTATTCCTTTCATCCTTATCAATTGTAAATCTGTTTGACGAGGTAAAAAGCAAAGCAGTCTGGCTCCACTTTTCAGGAAATGTCAATGTTCTGGCCATATATATATACATCTCATTCTTTCTCTTCCTCTCTCTCCATCTAGCTAGCTATCTATTTATCTTTCTTTCTCTTTCTCTTTCTCTCCTGCTCATTTATTAATCGACAGAAAACCCCACAGAAAATTGCTAAAGATGCCGGGCTAGCGGGCGTCAAGTGCAGGAATGGTTTTTTCGCCCTGCATTCTGTGTGTATAAATGTACGTATATATGAATACACACACACACACACACACACACACACACACACACACACACACACACACACACACACACACACACACACACATATATATATATTAGGGCGGCCGAATTTTGGGCTCTTTTCTTTCTCACAATCCAATTATCTTATGTAGAGAAAAAAAATGTCACCAAAGCTGCGAGCCTTCAAAAAATATTTAGAGGTCGCTCAAGCCTCCCAAAAATTCAAACTTTCATAAAAAAATCGATTTTTTTTCCTTCACTTCTAACCCATGCATTCTGCGCTTTATAATTTTTGTTATCACCTCGCGAAAGCTCTAGCCGGCCACGAGTATTTAGTGGTCGCTCAAGAGCTTCGAAATTTCCAATTTTTTTTTACACTTCTCACTCACTAATTTAACGTTTTGTAACATTTTCAAAACAATTAATCCTTTCTTTAGTGATTTTCAACAGTCTGTAACTTGGCGAAAAATAGTATCGACAGGAACAAAATGTCATCCCTTAAAATGAATTAAAGAAAACAAAAATTGATCCCTTAATTGATTTTTCACTGAAGTAACAACTTCAACCGTTCGGAGCACAATGAAAGAAAATCGCAGCGGTTTGAACTCTTGAGCGTTTAATCGGGATACTTTGAGATAGAAAAAAAAATTCTTCGTCTAGAGATTATTTATAAAGTACTCATAACTTATTTGAAAAATCGAAAAACGCAATTCTTTACTATTTTTAAAATAAAGTTTTTCGCATAAACATTTTTTATTATAAAAAAACAATGCACGCAACCTATAGAGGATACTTTGAAGTATCCAGGACCATGCTTTTATTTTCTGTACGGTTATTGGTACACGAGTTATGAGTGATCAAATCCAAAAGTGTCATTTTGACTTTGACAACCGATAACTCGGGGACAAATCATCGTACAGTGCAGCAACGACTCAAGTTAAAGGGGAAGAATCGACCTCGAAAAGCCTTTAGATGGAATTGCCAGAAAAAAATGTATTAAAGTCCGTGGACCTTTCGAAAGTCAAGCAAAACTTTAGAACTTTTTTCTTCGTCTGATTTTCTTATAATTCCTCGAAAACTGCCCACTATTCAGCATTTTGACGGCTAGGACTCAAAACTAGAGACTTCAAGCTTTAATTTGCTCATTTTCATTGTGTTGCGACCATTTTTCGCCATGTCACAGCCTGTTAAAACTCACAAAAAAATTTCGTATTTTTTCTTGATCCTTTCATTTTCGCGCCTAGTATATATATACCTTTACAAAAACTTTTTTAAAGTAACAAATGAACGTCAAGTAATACAAAAATCCCCTCAAAAACATTATCGCTTGTTTTACTTTGTAAAAACATTCTGATTTACCTTATAATTGTTTTTTATTTTTATTCAAGCAATGGTTTTAATCTGTTTTTTAAATTAATCAAATGTACAATAAAAAGTAAGATAACATTTTTCAAATCAGCCAAGCCAGTTTACTAGTAATGTCGTACACAAAATTGTTAAACCTTTAAGAATAATATTTTATTTTCATCGAAAAAAAATCATATTACTTTTGTAACATAAAATTGATATCACCATTATATAACAGTAAAACGTATGCACCACACAAGTACAGTGTGAATGCTATGCAGCTACAAGGACAAAGGCAGAGAAGCGTCGAGTGCGGGTATTTTGAACACATTTTGAATCTGCACGGTGGCAATTGCCCTGTCACAAACAATGAGTGCGTGGGACATGTACAAAAACATATGGGTACACGACTGACGGAAACGGCTGACGGAAGGTGTCATAAAAAAAACTAACAATTTATTATGGTTAGGCAATTAGAAGAAATATTGATTCTGTCCAAATGATGAAAAAAGCTATAATAGCCACGCTGGATCATTATTGTCCAACAGACAAATCCCATCGACACGAGAATTGTCCAATATGCGTCGACAGCTGGTGTGAATGGCGCAAAGCTGAATCCATGAACCAAATACAATCTTTTAAGCATCCTGCTCGATTGATTGATGAAAAAATTGAGAAACACATTCGCATAATTTATGAACAAGTCTCAAACGACGGACTTCTAACGCGATGCTTACGCGGTCACACGCAAAATTGCAACGAGTCGTTCAACTCAACAGCCTGGCGCATCGCTTCCAAAACACCTGAATTCCGGCCAATAAGTCGCTGGAATTACCACCTACATGGCTGCAGGTATGTTCGAAGAAGGGTATTTAGCGATTTTGAGTATCATGCAGGTGCTCAATTTGAGTATTAGCCAGCAGTGCAAAATGTTTGCTGATTTCGTTGACACGCAACGGATCGAAAGGGAGAACAGACGCCACTCATTTAGTGGCAAGGAAGCTCGTACAGCTCGTAGACTCGACCAAAGTCATCTAAACGAGTACTCTAGGTAGCAGAAGGACTTCTTTATAGACCAGAAATAGCTGATTAGCCGATTATTAGTGTAAGAAAGCAAACATTTATATTTCCGATTATTAGTGTAAGAAAGCAAACATTTATATTTCCTCCTATTGAAAACTTTGAAGCGCGTTTTCTCCAGCTTTGATTTTCACGATTTTTCTAAATTGGCATGCTTGATAGCTAAAAAAACTAAACGACCGATTGAATCAAACCGAAGTTTATTTTCTTCAGTATGAAAATCTCTTCTAAGTGAACTAAAAAAGTCGTTTGAAAGTCTTAATCTTATAGCACGTTAAAAGGTTTTTTAAACACTTTTTTTTCAAACCTGAGAAAAGTTATACTTTCACGATTTTTTAAGCTTTTCTTAGTTTACCCAGAAGAAAAATATATGACAATTGAACATTTTATTGGTTTTTTTTTATTCATTCAAGAATTACGAGCTGCATCCCGCCGATTGGGGACTGCAGTAGCAAGACGCACATGGAATAGGCTGATAAATCTGCAGTCATTTATTGTTTCGTGTGGAATTTTTTTTAACATTTCAAATATACATGAAAAAATACCTCAATGTTTACTGGGCTCACTTGTTTTTTTCCGTCAAAAAAAATTCCCGAAAAAACGCTTTTTTTGACCTTCCAATTCAGGCTCCGGCCTCAACTAAAAACAATCAACCTTCATTATATTTTGCACAGTGATCACAGGCATAGAAAATTTGATATTCCGAGTATATTCCGCTATATCGAGAAATATTGAAACTAAGTTTTTCAATGTCTCCGATCGCTGCGAAGAAACCCATCTTTTTACCAAAGAAGCGAAAAAAGTTTCTTTTTTTTTGTCCAAAATATCAGCCATCTAAAAAATATTTAAAATCTCAATCGGCTTTCTCTTTGCACCTTAAGGGGGAAACCTCCTCCGAGTATCAATTTTTTTATTGCTTTAAAAATTAATTTAGTATCAGAAGAATATATTTCCAAAGTTTGAAGCCCAACAGGAAGTCCTATAAGTCCCTAGGAAGTCACTGAAGTCATGCCCCCCAAAGGAAGCGAGAGTAGGTAAACGAGCGCGCGCCCTTTGCGACCTTTACCTTTTAATTTCTTAGCCAAACGAGTTTCCTAGTTTACTTTTTAAATAAAAAGGGGCACTTCCGATGATTGTAAAGAAAAATTCGGTCTGTGTAACCGTTGTTTTTCGTTGTCACACAAACAGTTCACACAAAATGAGAAAAATGCAGTCCAGATTAGTGATTTCCTAGAAGAAGGCTTGCTTCATGGCCCTGGCATCGCAGATTAAGCTTGGAGCCAAGTTCGAGCACCGCCATTTTGTTTTTTTTTCAATAAAGAATTTTTTTTGTATTTATTTAAACTTTAATTTTATTATATAATTTGATTGATTGCAATAAATGCTCTCATTTTTTTTCAAACAAATATTGAAAAACCTGTTGTCTGGAGGAGGTTACCTCCTTAAGAAACCCTCATATTTTTTTTTCTTTTGTTGCCTGAAGCGCTCGGAATGTTTCATTGCGTATGTTCGATGCCATGCAGATTGATACTGGGGCCTCGCCATATCTAAAGTTTTACGTTTTTTTCCGTGAGCAAGCAAACAAGTCCGTATTTGGTGCCACACTATTTACAGATTTTTTTCATTCGTTGCGCTTGTTGCAAGGCTAATCGATATTTTCAGCGCCTCGATACCTATACTCGTTGAGTATACGTTTTTCGTGGTGTTTAAATAATGAAAAGTTTATTTTCATTGCTCACACTCTTCATACTGGAAAATATACACGTTTTTCTTACCCACGTTCAATGCAAGACGATTCCATGTGTTTGCCGCTTTATTCTTTCCAGTGTAAAGTATGAGCTCAATGTACTATTTGCCGACCTATTCTCAATTGCGAAGCATTCTTCGAGGTTTGTATGTGAGACACGAAGAGCCTTTGTCAAATTAATTTTTGGCCCTGAAAAGGGGCCCTTGTTCTTCATATTAGATTAATCCTTTGAATCGTGAACTTGCAACACGGGGAACCTGCGTGAAAGTTGTTATTCGCCCTAAATAGGGCCGTTTGTTTTACTCTGTAACATATTATATTATCTGTATATATAGCAGGCAAAACAGTAGTCAGCTGTCGAGCCGCTCGAGACAAGCTCTTCGCGCTGTTACAAGCTTTGTTAATCAACCCTCAAACGGGCATATATACTATGTTTACGATATGACGGATTTACTTTGTTTGATTCAACTAAACCGCGATGGTGAAACCACTTTTTCGGGGAAAAAATCGTTCGGAGATTCGGGCGAAATTTATGAGATGTCGAGAATTAAGTGAACGAATCGAAAAATAGCAGCCGGGTTGAAATTCCGAACTTTAAATGATCAGAAAGATCAAAACTCCGAAAGAAGTTTATATCTGAAAGACCAAAAACTTCGAAAATCTGAACACCGTCAAAATAATTGGCTATGGCATTTTTTAAAGTGTCAACATTTTCAATAAATTGACGAATTATGTCAAGAATTTTTTGTTATAACGAAGTGATTTTACGTCAATTTTGAAATTTGTCTAGACAATGTTATACGTTCTACATCATTTATAGTCGATTGTGTAGACTTTCGTTGGCATGATATTTACGAAACTTGTAATTTCGGAATATTAAAATTAGGAATTTTGAACCGTCGGAGCATTCAAAGTTCGGAATTTCAACCCGGCCCCGAAAAACAACCTGAATCCAACGACAGGGAAAAATTACGGTAAATATTTACAAGTGGGGCTCCAGCCCTCATGGGCTCCAAACATTTTTTCATGTGTTCGGGGCTATTCTGCAGTATGAAAATATGTTTTTTATGATGGGGGAGGGGTATTTTATTAAGAAAAAAAAATTGCATATACAAACCCAAACGAACCCACTTGTAAATATTTACCAAAAAAACAATAATAAACGATTATCATCGTTTAATCACACGCCCACACACTTACGCATACACCCAAAAATGCACACGCTCATGCATACCCAATCCCATATCATTTGGGTGTATGTGTAAGTGATGTCACCAAACCTCCATACCTTTAAAAAGGTAAAAAAAAGCGTTTGGGGATTGAAATAAGGGTTGAAGTTGTCTTCCCCCAACTTAAATATTATAAACAAAGTGCCCTGGAATACATCGACTCGGTATAAAATTTCTAAACCCTTTTTGTAGCTGGAGCCCTACTTGTAAATATTTACCAAAATCACATTACGCTTGCCAAATGTCATCAGATTTTCGATTCGGTTACGCGTTTTCGCGTGGCGTCAGTGGAGTATTCGTTAGTGGGGTAGACATTTTCTTTTTTATTACTTGACGTCAAGACGTTGTCGCGTCTCTTGATATATATATTGGGAGTGCAAATAAGTCTCCGCCGCTTGACAAAAGATGGCCCCACCAGAAGGTTATGGTTGAAATTGTCAGGTGTAAAACGTCATATCGTAAGGTTGGACATCTGGCAAGACCATAACCTTGAAATATTAGCGATGTTGTATCAGCATCACATCATTTTTTTCTTGCGAATATGTCGAGTTTTGAGCCGAATAAGCGTCATTTGCGGGAACTATTGCGTTTGGCACGTTCCTCCAATAATGATTCCGCGTCTTCGTACACTTTCCGCCTTCCGCTACGTTCTTTGTCTTCGACGTCAAACTCACCGTTCTTACACTTTTTAAATCACTCACAACTTCTGTCACTTGAATCAGTCTCACCAAATGCTTCTACAAGTAATCGATGCGCCTCAGCTGCAGATTTCTTCAAATTAAAGAAATCAAAAGTTCCCGCAAATTATTCGGCTCAAAACTTGACATTTTCGCACGAAAAAAATTATGTGATGCTGACACAAAATCGTTAATATTTCAAGGTTATGGTCTTGCCAGATGTTCAACCTTACGATATGACGTTTTGGTAGCATGTCATAATATCACACGACAAAACATCACGACCATAAAATATCACAATCCGATTATTCTCCCCACGCGAGAGTGGGTTTCTCTGTTTGTTTGGGTTTGTTTTGACGTGTGATATTTTGTCCGTGATATTTTGTCGTGTGATCAGGTGACATGGAACCGACGTTTTACATCTGACAATTTCAACCATAACCTCGTAGTGGGGCCATATTTTGTCAAACGGCGGAAACTTGTTTGTACTCCCAATATATATATCGTGTCCTCGTATTCGTCGTGTGTGTGTGTGTGTGTGTGTGTGTGTGTGTGTGTGTGTGTGTGTGTGTGTGTGTGTGTGTGTGTGTGTGTGTGTGTGCGCGTGTGTGCGTGCGTGCGTGCGTGCGTGCGTGTGTGTGTGTGTGTGTGTGTGTGTGTGTGTGTCTGTGTGTGTGTGTGTGTGTGTATGTGTGTACATACATACATACGACGAATACGAGGACACGAATGTGAGCTCGCTGACGTATACACTTCTTCGTGCTCTCCATACTCTGGGAACGAAACGATAGAGTCCTTGCGAATCTCGTCGTGTGCTAATTTCATTCTCTATCGCTCTTTCTCTCTCTCTCTCTCTCTCTTTCTCTTTCTCTCTTTCTCTCGCTCTGTCGTTCTCGTTCACCGCGTATCGTCTCCCGTTTCGTTTTACTCCGTTACATACGATATATATATATATATATATATAAATGTATATGTACGATTTAAAGTGCGTCGTGTGCGTGAGACTGTACACGAGATCAAAGAGTTTTGCCGCGCCTTCTCTTTTCTGGCCCCTTCCGTCGCGCGTGCACCGAGGTGCGTGTGTGTGATCTACATATCTCTCTCTCTCTCTCTTTCTCTCTCTCTCTTTTAACCTTCCATTCGCCAAAGCTCTGTCTTTCTTCTCTACCTACCTCTCTCTCGCGTTCTTTTTTGCCTTCATTTCCTCTTTATTCGCATTACCGGAATACGCGGAACGGCGCGGAGGAATCGTTACGGTACATACGTAGGTGTCGATTCGCTGGAACGAAAAAAAAAACGAAAAATTCACGTTTTTTCGCCGAGAATATCGGAGAGAAATTTCTGAAAAGCAGAAATCGGTGTTGAACGTGCGCGGAGCACGTCGCCAAGCCGGCGATCGTAATTGAAGATCGTGCTAAGATATGGAAATCTGGGGGAAATGTGCATTCGCACTGATGAAAAAATGCAAGAAATCATGTGGATTCGAGATCCCATTACATTCGCGATTCTCGATGACGTTGAAGTTTGCATCGTTGGAATGCAACGAAAATTAATTCTTTTCAATCATCGATTTGCCACAATAAGGCTATGGATAATGATAAAATAAAGATATAAAAAACGAAAGAAAAAATATCGCTCCCTTCCAGTGATGCAAACTTCGACGCCATCGATTCTGGATGGTGTCGCTGGACGTTCCGCAAGTGCCGACAGGATTTTTGGAATTGTCGCCGAATTGCGAGGATACGATCGGAAACGAGGCACGATAGACGCAGACGCCACGGGAGTAAGTGGTTCGAGGCGTGATTAAAGAATCGCAGGATTATGACACCCTCGTTGGTTCACGAGCTTTTGACGAGTTGCGAATGAATTGCGAAAAGTAAAAAGGAGGAAAAAAAACGAACGAGCGAGAAAAATGGTGAACAGTTTGAATTTTTTATCGGGTCGACTCACACATGAACGTCGTGACTGTAACTTCGCGTGAGAAAGGTCTCTCTCCCTTTTGCACACACGCTTGGCTTCTCGCGTACAAACCTATTCCCTTTTTTTCTCACCCCTCGCTATAACTCGCCGAATTTATTATTTAATTATTCCACGTATACAGCCCAAGTCCCGTCGGGCCTGCCCACTTCTCTCGATAGTCCAAGCGGGTGTTAATTAACCCGGACAATTGCGCTCTATATATACATATATATAGCATACGTCGAGACATCCGCGTATACGATTAATTAGAACAAGACGTGACGTTGAACAATTATACTCGTGTGTTCTCGTGTGGTTCGTGTGTTCCAGCATAAATAATTAAAACACGACAAAAAACCTCTTAAAAAAAATAACTAGTAGAAAAGGATTTTTTTTTCTTTTGACTTTGTTAACAATTAATATTTTATTTCAATCATAAGAATATATATATATATATATATATATATATATATATATATATATATATATATATATATATATATATATATAATAGACGAAAAAATGTACATATATATAAAACCAGTATACAAAAATTAATTCCTTTTCTTTTATTTATTTTTCAATCACAGGTAAGACTTACGAAAATAAGAAGAATTTCTTTGAATCATTTCGCAAATGGAAAAAGAATGTACCCATCCGCTAATCGCCTCATTATTTTAATATTCCGCGCAAATGTTTTCCAAACAATGTTATTTTATTGCTGCCAAAGTGACCGTGACAGGAAAAAATCTGTCTGAAGTAAGTTTCATGATAAAAAAACAAATACGAAAACTCTGGGAATAGTGGAGGATCAGGGTGGGGGATGGGTGGCGGCGTCCCTCTCAGTGAGCCTGATATAGGTGAGAAAATCGTTTTTACGATGCCAATCGCAACAAAAGCACACGAAACAAAAGAAGGAACAGAACAAACAGGAGACACACGCGTGAAAGGAGTGCCCCATGATTGACCGACTGAGTGGCAACTAAATACTGTAAGTGCGAAACAAAAAGAGGGATGATGAGTGAGGAGAGAAGAAAAGGTTTGCGGCGGAAGTCGCTCGAATATGTGCGTACACGCGAGTCTTGTCAGGAGAGTAACCGGAATAATGGACGAGTTCACTGTGCCTTATAATGTGCCCACAGCGAGCGCGTCAAGAATTTGGCGCGCCCGCACCATTTCTATCTTCGGTGGAGTTTCGTTTTCATCTACTATATGTTCGCACGCGCGCGCGCGTGTGTGGGTGTGTTTGTATGTTTGTGTGTGTGGATAGGTATGTATATGTATTCATACAAATAATTCTTTTATTTTGGTTCAATGAGAACATATTGATTTTGTTTAATTACTTTAAAAAATCACGAATGTAAGCTTAGAAAAAAAATTTAATTTACAAATTTACTTTCCCTTATAAGATAATACTGGTGATTTTTTCAAGTACATTTCGATTCAAGAAATTCATATTTTCTCATTACAACCAAACAAAGTTATTCCTTGTATATATTACATGCATACATATTCTCATTATTATATACATATTTATTTATTTCATTAGCTCCAACGTAGTCGCTTGCTGGTTTGTACGTATTACTACAATTACCCTTTCCAATTGAATTCTTTTCTATCACTTCCTACCTGCACTTTGCTAATCTGACCTAACTTCCGTTGCGTCCACAGCGGTCTTAAGGGAAGGTTCTGCCTTGTTGAGCCAAAAAATGTTCGATTTTTCACAATTTTTTTATGCGAAAAGTATTGAATATAGAATGTTGATATTTGGTATGTTGACTAAACGGTCTTTATTGAACATCAAAATATTTTCTAAAGTTTGACAAAACATGGTGGTGGGAGTGGGAGACAGGTGATCTGAAGCAAACAAATCAAACATATTTTTACTTTGTACAATATTGTGTATGAGTTGACCTAGAATCAAGAAGATAATACGATATCTTGGCAGATAACCATCGCAACCATTATGTTTAGGCATTTTTCCTAAGTTCATAGTGTTCACAAAAAGTATGCAAAGCGTTAAGTTGCTTCGATTTTTTATTCCGGGTTGGCCCGAATGGTCGAAGCGTGGAATTCTGGTAAAAAAATTAAAGGAACGTCAGTATTGTTTTCAACCATGATTAATTCGTTTTTAGGTTAAATAAAATTGTTGCTAGAGATTTATCAATTTTTTCGCTCATGTGAACCGACAAGCTGTAGAAAAACATTAATTCCTGTTTATTTTATTTTTTCATATATGTATATTTTCCTCTTTAGAGGTGTAATTTTATTCGTTTCCTTATTGAAAAATAACAAAATTCCATTGCTTAACGTTTTTTTTCTGTTAAAAAATTAACTTTGTTTGAAAAGTTGTATACCCCGCTGTATTTTCTATACGTTTTTAATACGGCGTTTATTTTCTGCTAAATTGATATATTGGGAATATAAATTTTTTAAATCTAAAAACTATTTTTTAGTACTCAAACATTTTGTCTGAAGAAATGTATACACAAAATAATTTCTCATTTTTTAATTGATTATCGCTCGACAGTATTTGACTGTGAGCCGCGAGTTCCTCGTCTTGTAATCCTCGTTGGAGAAGGCTATCGTTATTGCGTAATACAGGGGGGTATACAACTTTTCAAACAAAGTTAATTTTGAAACAGAAAAAAACGTTAAGTAATGGAATTTTTACTTTGAGAAGGTATGATTTGTTGTTTCTCAACGAGACATTGGCAAACGAATATTCAAATTCCTTTTAAAATGAAATTAAGTTTTTTTTAAATAAAAAAAGCAAAAATTCTTTTTATTTATTCTACAGATTATCACTTTACATGAGCGTAAATATCGATCAATCTCGAAAAACATTTTTTCCCCTAAAAACGAACTAATTAAATTTAAAAACAATAATCACGTTCCTTTAATGTTTTTACAAAAATTCCATACTTCGATTACTGAGGCTAACGGGAATACAAAAATCGGAACAACATCACGCTTTGCATACTTTTTTTGGGTACATGAACTACAAAAAATGTCTATACATAATGGCTGCGATGATTATTTTTGACAATATCGTAACTTTTGTAATTTAAGGGAAAAAAGCCATTCCTACGTTTTTCCACATCGATATCTCATATAAAAGTTCATATTAAAAAAAAGGAAAAGGGATCTAGGAAGTAGAAATCTTGTTTCGGCTACACGAAAGATCTGATCAGGCATCCTGATTGCTTTTTCGGCTTTGATGCGGATTTTTTTGTTATCAAGCCCTGATCATTTTTTAAACGCAATCCCTAACTTCGGTCTGATCAGGGTACAAAATTAAGGCCTGACATGCAGTTCGAAGAGACAAGTTCGCTGTTGCTTCGGAAACACCATTTCTTCACATTCTTCATTGCACTGCCAAAAAAATATTTAATTCATATATGATCTACTTAAATCAAATAGGTTTTTTCTTGCCTCACGGCCTATATCACGCTATAGCTTTTTGAAACATAACCTATATATATAATTACGCTTTCTCCCCCTCTCTACTGCCCTACCCGTCGATGTGTGTATTGCAATAAAGGCAAACCATTAATTCAAGCAAATAGAAAAATGTTTGTCTCTATGAAAATTGTACACAATTTAAAAAAAATCAAATAGCTATTTACATTCAGTGGATTCTGCAAAATTGTTTTTCGAACAGATGATACCGAATCACAAATTTATTAGGAATAAATAAAATTCGAGGAATAATGAAAAATGTATGCATAGAGTGGACAATATGTCTCGACATTTTGACGACGATATATAGGTCGTCTGGTGTTTGACAAGAGGTTATGCGTGTGAAAGGCGCTAAACTGTGTATAGATACAGTTACTTGATAATTTCCTGAAGCTAGCGGGTTCAGAAGATTGACGTAAGCTGTAAGTCCAGTTGCCGGACCATCGCCTAAAGGTAGCCGGATCAGGCGAATTTATGCAAGCCGTAAATTCGTTAGCCTGGCTACCGTCCGAAATTTGCCGGCTCAGGCAACTGGAGGTAACCGTAAATCCAGTTGCCTGACTATCGCCTGAAACCAGCCGGATCAGGCAAATCAAGCCACACCGTAAGTAAGGCCTCCGTACTAGAGCGTGATCAGGTCCGGATCATATGTCAGGCCAGCCTGATAACATTTCGACTCGGGTCGTAGATCATTTTAAAAAAATCTAAAATGTTACCTTCGCGATTTTTATTAAATCATTAGTAACAGAGTATTATAAAAATCAGAAGTCAAAGCTCGAAAACTAGAGATTTCAATTTTCGAAATGCTTTTTTAAGTTTTCTCCTACGATGATTTTTCGCGGAGCTAAAGCAATTTAAAAATGACCTTAAAGTTTCCGACATTTGTTTGTTCCCTTATTTTTTGTCAGATATGTACATATACCCGGTGAAGCAAGAACTATTATCAGCAAACATGTTTGCTAATCTATCTAAAGTACGACGACAGAATTTTTCTTCTGTCAGTGCAGAATTCAATTTTCCGCACGAAGTTTCGTCAAGAGCAAGTTTATAGGATCTTAATTTACGGCGAATGTCAGAAAAATGCAACGCAAGAGGCAATTGTATATGCTGAGTGTTATCCGGATCGCCGACCGGCTTCGCGTTACACATTTAACAATGTGTACACTAAACTTTGGGAAACCGGTAGTTTCAAGTGTTGTAGTCGAGTAGGTTCAAAACCAGTAACTAATGAAGTGACTAAGACTGACGTCCTGGCAATGGTTGCTCGAAACCCACACGTTGCTACTTGAGAAATTCAACGAAAGTCTGGTGTGAGTTAACGAAGTATCTTGCATTAAAGCGTTGTTAGGCCACAGTAACGGGTATAAAATCATGTGCGAATTTAACAATTTTTTTCGTATGAAAAGTAATTCACTCATAAAATTAATTACACATCTATATAGTATGAATATCAAGCTGTGAGAAAATATATTTTTTTTCGAGCTACAAAACGACCGACAACTAATATTTTATTTTATCTTTTTTTTTAGGCGCTCCGCTGCGTGACATTTAGCATCCACAATTTTGTACCCAGAACAAAAAACAAAAATTCTCGTTAATCTGCATTAGAATACCTAGAGAAGTACGTAAGAAATTTAAAAAATAGTGTTTCATTCAAAAGTTGTAGGTATTTGAACTTAAGAAATGAATTTTCAGTGAAAAATTTCCGTATAACTGCTCATAAACTGCTCATAAAATGAAAAGTTTTCGATTAATCAGAAATTTCGCACGTACGTCTCTGCGAAATGCAACTGGGAACATAACTTTTAAATTTGAAGTAAATCGAGTGAAAATTGTTGAAGTTATTCGTCACGCTATTGGAAAAAAGCTGTTTCGAGAAGTTTCGAGTAGTCGGCCACATTTGTACATTAAAAAAAATTCTAACAGTTTGATATTCATACTAAATAGATGTGCAATTAATTTCATGAGTGAATCTCTTTTTCATACGAAAAAAACATGTCAAATTCGCACATGATTTTATACCCGTTACTATGGCCTAACGCCTTAACGTAGGTATTTGCACGATTTTTAAAAATCAATTCTAGGCTAACAACATTGAAATTCCTCTTTTATCGATTTTTTATGCGAAATCTCGATAATAATCCTGAAATTTCGGGTGTGAACTTATTTTTAGTTCGTGTACAAAATTGTAAAAATAATAGTGGTCCTATTAAAAAAAATGTAGGAGACCTTGAGAGGCTTACATGCACCTGGGTAGGTAAAGAAGATCGATTTTTCAAAAAGGTGCTCATTTGAAAGTACCATCCTTTGATTGTCTGCAGGTGAGCAACGCCTAACGGTTGGGGCGCAGGTAGACTTTGTCATCTGTTTGACTGTGAGCCGGGTGTTCTCGCTTCTGTTGAATTCCTAGTATTGGTGACCTTTTGTATAGCAAGGTCATGCTTCGAAAAGTGGGTCGGGTCCCATCGCCCAGGAATCAATGGTTACATGTAAATTTGAAATAAACCAGTTATTTCAGTGTAAAGAGTACTCAAATCTTTAAACGCGTTTTACTCGAAACAGTGTTTTCAAAATCGGCACCAGAAATATCTCCGCAACTATTGGACCGATCGGGATTAAGTTTTGCACAGTTATGATTCACACAATAATCTAGTACGTATCGAGCCGTTTTTTCGATACCTGGCATAGATTTTTTTCATCATAAGTACTGAACAATTTTGCGGCAAAAAATCGCCTTTTTTATTCCAGTGACTGCCATGACCCAAAAAATTAAATTTTTAAATTCCGGCTCGATAAGTCTTACTTTTATCTATCTACGTTGACAAAAAAAAACAATTTTTTTCAGATAAAAAATGTCATAGACACATCTGGTACCACAAACGCTGTTAACAAAAACACGTCCCAGGAAAACGACTGTAACTTTTCGACCGTTTGAAATTTTTTAACCAAATTTTCACACAATGTAGCTAAAATGTCATACTTTAAAATGTATATCATGATTGTTCAATAAAATTCAGTTTTATACGCAAAAAAAATCTTAAACCTAACCAGACTTTTAGTCATCTCAGGTGTGTGTAAGCCCATACATGCCCGAAGCGCCACCACTCGATGACCCCCTTCAAACCATGCAACTTTTGTAGGAAATGTTTTCTCCTTAGTCTGACAGGTTAAAAAATATTTCTACAACGAATAGTTGTTGCCTCATCCGGCGAATGCGAAAAGTAAATCATGAAAATTTTCATTTTACACAATATTACATTTTTCAGGTTCAATTATTTACGACAAAGGTCCGGTTTAGTAATAATCGGACTAATTAATTAGTTTAATAATAAACTTATATGTTTACATACACATAGACACTTATATATATACGTCGGTGCGTATTTGCAAGCTCCGTCGCCATTAAAAAGGCCCGTGCCCGTACACGTTCTAGGATGCCTCGATCGCGCGAGTAAGTACGTATAAATAATTGCGCCGACCTCTCCGGGAAGTGAATACTAATTAATGACTCTTAATTTTTCCTTAATTGCCGCGGCATCGTTCACAAACGACCCTATTACTCGGGATAGCTCTCAACACTTCTGGCATTCACACATTAAAATATATATATATATATAATTGGCGATTGTATATATATATATACAATCGCCACACAATCGTCAATTGTTGCACAAAGTACTCGCGCGCATCAAACGTGCTCTTGGGCAATTTGCAACGTTACAGTGGTAATGTGTTCAGGGAAATAGCATTGTAAGAAAGGTTTCACACCTCTCCGTGCAGAAACCTCAACAATTTTCTACACACATAGAGGGATTTGTTTTGTTTTTGTTTTATTTTTATGGTATCCTCCCTTTGTTTACTCTTTATGTGCGGTTTTCCGAGCGATGCCGCATTTCTATCAATCAGCCTTATCTGCCCTGAGATAATTATTGGCCTGAATAGTAATTGCAGTCGAGCTTTTTTTTTAAATTCGCTTTCCTAACCGTAATATATGGGCCGGCGAGAAAGCTCGTTGATCAATATGAACTAAAATATACAGATCGTGCTCGTCCGAGCTCTACTCATAATTCGGAGATCGTAATTTCGTGTGACACGGAGAAACAAATTTTTTTCACCCTTGAATTTGACTCCGTCAGTTTTGTCAGGTATTCAATTTGACTCTATATTTTTTTCTGAGAAGTATTCTACTCGGCCCTGAATCTGCCGAAATTTTCGAAACAAAAAACACCACCATACGTTTCAACCTTAGGCAAGCAACGAAGCGTCCAAGAAACATCCCTGGCCTCGCAAGATCGGGCGCGATTCTCCGCCGCGTGGCGCCATCCCTCGCCGGACGGCCCAAACTCGTAGCGACGCGACTCACTCGGACTAAGCCGCGACACAAACCACCTCCGTGTCTATACAGGGTGTACGAGAAACGAGCGGATGCTCATGGTGAAATCTCCGAGGAGAAACGAGAAAAAAAACCTTTCAGTATTCTTTCATAAGAACGAAATATCAAAGTAAAATTGAAAAATAAATGAGCTGCTTTTCATACGGAATTCGATACTGTTCGCGCTTTGTTTTTTTCTCAATGTTTAAATTGATCGGTAATGTGAATTTTTATAGCATCTTCATTATTATGACTGCAACATAAAATAATAATAATAATAATAATAATAATGACATTGAATGTAGATTTTTTATATAGACTTGGTTATTATAGCAGTATTATTATTGAATTATTATAGCTGCTTTTCTAACGAAATTGATGGAGTGGATGGATGGAGTTCGCGCTTTGTTTTTTTTCTCAATGTTTAAGTTGATCGGTAAAGTGAATTATTATTGCATCTTCATTATTATGATGACTGCAACATACGGTAAATATTTACAAGTGGGGCTCCAGCCCTAATCGGCTCCAAATTTTGTTTCACGTGTTCGGGGCTATTTTGCAGTATGAAAATATGTTTTTTATGATGGGGAAGGGGTATTTTATTAAGAGAAAAAAATATTTCATATACAAACCCAAGCAAACCCACTTGTAAATATTTACAAAAAAAACAGTAATGGACGATTATCATCGTTTCATCACATACCCACACACTTACGCATACACACAAAACAGCACACGCGCATGCTACCCAAACCCACACATTCACACATACACCCAAACAAATCCACACACCCACCCACCCAAACCCATGTCATTTGACCCACTTGATGTCACCAAACCCGTTTCCTCCATACCTTTGAAAAAGTAAAAAAAAAGCGTTTGGGGTTTCAAAAAAGGGTTGAAATTGTCTTCCCCCGACTTAAATATTATAAACAAAGTACCCTGAAATACATCGACTCGGTGCAACATTTCTAAACACCTTTTCTAGCTGGAGCCCCACTTGTAAATATTTACCCAACATACAATAATAATAATAATAATAATAATAACATTTAATGCAGATTTTTTATATAGACTTTTGGTTATTTTCGCATTATTATTATTGAATTATTATTATAACCGCATCATTATTATTATAGCATTATTTTTTTTCTATATGTATCGACTTGTTACACCGGGCAACGCACTTCCCCAGTTTGCACTGGGAAACATTCACGTACCCCGGGGGTTAAGCTCGATCTTAATCTAGACTAAAACAATGATGCTGGGCGGCACTCTAGTGCTCCGACACCACTTCGGCTGCGGCCCGGTCAAAAAGACGCGAGAAAGATTTTAAATCGCTCTGCGATAGCCGCCCCCTCAAGCCAGAGGGTGAGCGGCTACCGCAGTCCACAATCGTGTTACCTGAGTAAACGGAGGGATCCAAGTATGACTGCCTTCCGCAACCGACCTGTCAGCAGCTGGACACTGGGTTTGCGAACCGGTATGCCGGCGAGGCCTGATAACAAAAGACTCTTTCATCCCACCAAGCGTGCCGATGATGAGGACATCGAGAGTCACCCTACATCCTGGTTCAGGCGACGCAGCTCGGTCAGCAGAGGTTGATACTTGAGCCGCTTCTCCTCTTCCTTTCGCGACACATTTGCTCGGTCGGGGGCGAGAACTCAATGACGTATTGATCGTCTTGGCGTCGAAATAAAAAAGAAAGCGACTACACTGAGAAAAAAAATTATTGATATAATATCATTGGTGTTATTGAATGAAATTTCGTTGATTCAAATGTAAAATTGTTGGTGTAAATAATCGGATTTATTAGTCCAAACAAAACGCTATTGACTTTAATAACATGATAAAATTAAAAGTCTTTTTTTATTCAAAAGATATATTGTTAACCGAGAACAATATATTATTGAAACTATCTAAAAAATGATTGCGAACAAATTATATAGTTTTGAATGCATTTTCTGCAACGAACAAAAAAAGCGTTTCAATTCATAACATGAATATTGTTGATTCGAGTACACAGGAAAAATTAAATTTCGCTCGTTTGATTCAGATGAAATTTCTATTGAGTAAATATATTATTTTTTTCACCATATCCGATATTGATTTCCAAGTACATTCTTCGTTAAAATATTAATATTTTATTTTGGTTGAAAAATATTAAGCAAATGTCTGAATTGTTTAAAACATTGTGCGAAAATAAAATTTGTTTCTTGCGCATTTGGTTGAAAAAATTCATCCAAATCATGGCCGAGCGCCACCGAAATAATAGGTGTGAGGAAACCCGTAGTTCTCGGAGTAACCGCTAGAAGCCGCGCGCGCACTCGCTTCTCGTAAGCGTAGCGCGAAACGAAAATTTACTTAAGGCGTTACCCCCACTTCTAGCGCAAAAAAGGCCTTTTTCATGAATTTGAACGCCGGAGAAACTGTAAAGAGTATCGCTCCTTGGCCTGTGGCTAAGATCAAAGTGTATTATCTGTTCAAAGTGTATAATTCTATTGATTATATTTTTGTACGAAATAAAAAATGTAGCAACCGCTTAATTATTTGATCAATACATCTACGGATGGTATATAGAATGATTTGAATAGAATATAATTTTATTTTAAGGATATAGATATTCAGAGAACAGAAAAGCTTTTCAAATAAAATAATATGTTATGTAAATCAATCACATTTTCCAATATTTTATAGTATTGTAACAATCTCATATATCGGTGGCACTCCGCAGCAGCACATTTATTTGGATCAACCAATATATTTTTTTGATTCGAGTGTTTTTTTTTCTCAGTGTAAGTCTAGTGAGAGTGTCGTAGCTGATAATACAACACCGCATTATGGTGATGCATATCGCCGGAGACTGCATACACTGGGTAGGCTGACAGTAGATTGCATTATTGTTATTATACAATATCATTATTATCGAATTATTATACGGGATTATTCTACTTTGGTTATCAACAATGGTATTTAAAACATGTCATCGATGCACAAGCAACAAGTTCCGTGTCGCATCTGAATGAAATTATACTTTTCGCCTCTAATGATGATATTGCTCTGCAGATAAACAGATAGTAGTACGATATGATTATTAAACATTTGCACAGAACAAGAAAAAATAAAAAATGGCATATTTTTCTTTTGATGTAGAAGTGAAAAAAACACCACGAGAGAGTAAAACAGACAAAAAATGGTCGCTACGCGATTGTCAAAGGTTCCGCGATTCCTCGAGGCGATTTTGTTCATACGTAGGAATAGTACCATTGTCATCTCGGATTCTGATCTCCCAATAACCAAAGCTTTATTTTTCGTCCTTTTTTGGCCAGAAGGCACGAAACGACCGAGGGAAAGAAGGGGGAGAGAGAGAGTTATGCAGGAAACCACGAAAACCGATCCCGATTGGTTTCAATACATGTCTTACTCTCCGAGGATCCTCTGAATAAAACGAGAATAAGAGAGGGAGAGGGAGAGAGAGAAACAGAGAGAGAGCAAACGTGCGAGAGACCTCTTTTCTCTTTACGATGTTTCTCTTTGTAACGCCAATACGTGGATCTTCGAAAGATGAGCCAACGGCGGATCCCGGCGGACCGGGGGGGGGGGCTTTTCTTCAGGGTATTGCAAGGATGCGGGGACGGCGTCCATAGTAGAATACAAGATTGCACTGTGGCACGGAAATAGTCCGCAGGTTGGGTGTATATATTTTTTTTCCAAACGCCGACATTTAAGACGAAATTTTCAAATTCGTCGTTGGCCACAAAGATTTTCTTCATCTTCCGCTTCCTTTCGTGTATTACGTGAATTTTTCTTTTTATTTATTTTAAACTCATTCATAAAAGGGTTTGAATTTTTTATTTAAATAAAGGCGATCTGATTGTAATTTTAATCCAAAAGGCTATCATTTCCAATGGATTTTTTTTGCATATGTCCAGATTTAAATAAAAATATGAGACGTAGTAATTTTTAATTGTCGCGAAAAAAAGGAAGGTAAATTGCCAATACTTATAATTTGAACTGGAATGAGGAAATTAAAATTCACAATTGAACCATAATAATTTCAATTTTTTAATTAAAATTGGCAAATTTTTATTTTTGATAAATCGAATAATGTTAATTTTAAATTCAAATCAAATGATATTTCTTTACGAACGGAAATAAAAGGAGATCAATTTTTTAAAATAAATATCGAACCATTAAACCCTTTAAAGAGATGAAAGGACTTGTCATTCTAAATTAACATTGGTAAAATTGGTTCACAATAAATACACTTTGAGAAAATATGGGAAAATATATTTTCTAAAAAAAAAAATTCCGTCCGTTTCTTCCTACTCAGGACTCGATGACGCAGGAGCATGAGTGACAAAAAAAATCCTGTCTCATGTCCAAGCATTGACGAAAATCTTTTTAGAAGTTGACGGTACTTCAACTTCTAAAAATAAATATGGTCTATTTTTTTCTTCGTTTGCGCCATCGCGAGTTGCGGTGTTCGGGTAGCTCACTCTTTTCTACATTTTCTATATTCTTAAGCTTCGTTCTCGTCGTTTCCGTCGAGCCGCGGGAGAGAGCGAGAGAGAGAGAGAGAGAGAGAGAGAGAGAGAGCGAGAGAGAGAATAAATTAGAATCGCTCTACACGCATTTATGCTCTCGTCACTTCAGCTTCGAGAAAGATACGGAGAAAATGAACATACTCATATATATATACGTAAATACATCTATACACAGATGCTAGTTGCGGAAGAGGAAGGAAACGTGGACACAACGACGACGTCGACGGAGAAGTTTCTCATTCGGGTATTGTCGACGACTCGGTGCAGCATTGTTTTCTACATGACGGGAATCCGCGAGAGTAGCCTCGTGGAGGGCTCTGAAGGGTTGTTCATTTTTCTCGTTTTCATCCCTCATCCAGGATGGCGGAAAGCTTCGAGCGCTCGCTCTCTTTGCTTTATATATATATATATATATATATATATATATATATATATATATATATATATATATATTTAACTTTGCTAGCGACAACCACTCTTTACCCACCCATCACCTTCCCACACCATACTACCATGACAAATTAACAAAGGTAACCATATGTATATATATATATATTTAATGTATTTATATTCACGCGCATTGGATATGTACAATTATTGATACGATTAAAGTCACTGTACTATATATAAATATACATCCTTGGCCAAAAGTATAAAGCACCCTGTAATTTTTTATCTGGACAAAATATCGATTATCTTGGCAAAAAACATCGTAAACCAATTTACCAAACGGCGTTTTGAAGAGGACAAAACCAGCTTCGTTCTGCTTTTTTTATTTTGACGATTTTTTTTGTACCCGGTACGTCATATTGAAAATGCCAGTTTTTCACGATTTTCGCACTTTGCATAATCGCGTGCTGGACTTAGGGCAAATAGTAATCTCACAATTTAGTGAAAGATCTTTGAAAAGGAAAGCGATAGCTTCAGTTTCGTTAAAAAAATGTTTGCAATTTTTTTCACACGGTAATTTAGTTTTTTTCTTGAAAAACCGGCATGGTTTCCGAAAAGCCGGCATCGTGCGGCGTAACTTGAAAACTATTAGATTTGGAATATTTAGTCTAACGAGTAAAGAAAATTGTACTTTGTTATTTTGGAATGACCCAATTTTTTTTATAGATTTTTCTTCCGCAATTTCTTCGTATCGCTCGTTTTGGTTGATAGTCGACGAGTTGTCTCATGAATTTAGTGCTGTTACTTTGAAACAAAGATGTTTTCATGAAAATATCAAGATGAGAAAAGATACATAATTTTATTTGTAGATCGTACTAATCAAATTACGTTCTGAGCTTGTATGGAGTTAAACGAATGAAAACTGACAGTCAGTCAAGTCGAAGATTATCGGAAAAAATAAAGTAACCACTCTCCGGCAGAATCGAACATTAGTAAGAAGTGCTCTTAAAAATCCAAGGGTGTGTGCACCTTTTCTCCGCTTGATATTTTCATTAAGACATCTTTGTTCCAATGTAAAGGCAATAAATTGATGAGACAAATCGTCGACTGTCAACCGAGACTAGCGATACATAGAATTTTGTTTTTTATCTTTAAAAAATTGAGTGACTCCAAAATAACAAAATACAAATTTTTACTTCTTAGACAAAATATTCCAAATCTCATAGTTTTCGAGGTATGCCGCACGATGCCGGCTTGTCGGAAACCTACCGTTTTTTTTTTTTTTTTTTTCAAGAAAAAAGACTATTTGCGAAGAAACGCATGTTTTTTTAATAAAACTTTCCTTTTCTAAAGGTTCCTTTTCAAAGATCTTATCACTAGATGGTGAGATTACTATTTTTTCCAAGTCCAGCACGCGTTTCTGCAAAGTGCGAAAATCGTGAAAAACCGGCATTTCCAAAATGGCTCACAGGTACAAAAAATTTGCAAAAATAAAAAAGCTAAATGAAGCTGGTTGTATCCTCTTCAAAACGCCGTTTGGTAAACTGGTTTACGATTTTTTTCGCCGAGATATTGGAGTTTTTTTTAACTCGAAAAATGAAAAATTACACGGTGTTTTATCCTTTTGGCCAAGGGTATATATAGAGGATCATATTTATAAGGTAAACATGGGTTTTTAAGGGTCTTGCACGAATATTTTCTCACCGAGAAAAATTTTATTGTAAAAGTTTTCCAAGTCCTCTTCGAAACAAAATGTAGCGTATTTTTGCAATGAGTAGTGTTTGCCAAAAAAATTGGAGCATTCTGAGAAAAAAATAGAAATTCTTATTCGTTTGGGTTATGAGTACACCAGAATGAAGATCATAAAATTTCGAATATGAAACACTCCTGAAAAATTTTTTTGTCAGAATTTAATTATCTCATATGTTCCGAATGTAATTATC